>OY744616.1:1182109-1207109 GCA_963556255.1 Allolobophora icterica | reverse complement strand
TGCTCTTTAGCAATATCACAAAGACAGACGCGAGAAAATCTAAGCTTAATTTTTGAGTCTTTTTATAGCCTACCCTCCAAGGATTTTATAGCCCCGTACAGGCGTGAAGTAATTGTTTAGGAAACAACTTGAACCATGTACACGCTGGTAATGCAATCGTAGAAAGCAGTATTGTGAATCGATTAATCTTATTTAGTTGCTATGTTGATTGGCGTCATCGGATGTTTGACCGGGCATGAGGGCACACAATATGAAGAAGTTGTGCTTGTCAATTACATTTGTTCATGTAATCATCAATTTCAAATGTGTCTAGGCCTAATTCCGCAATAATTACAATTCTATTACAATGTTGTCATATTCACATAAATGCTACTTACTTACTTCAACTTGACTTTAGCCTTTTTCGTTTTATATGATGCGATTTTCTAGGCTTTTAATGTTGGCCTAAGTCTTATGGTGAAAATGGAGGAACAATCCTTTCTAAACGCCTTTGCTACCCCCAAATGCCCACCACGCCCACGCCACCTTCACGAGGTAACCCCACTAGGAACAAAGAGCGCAGTGGACGACCAAGTCCTCGCCGGTAAAATCGACTCCCGCGAGATAAGCAGTCTGAAAGAAGGACGATGGAGGACATTAACGCAGAAGATGGTATCTCAGTAAAAACAGCGATGGAAAGGCAACGAAGAACCACCTCCCAAAACTTCTCGAGTTGCATTTAGCCATTCGAAGGTAGAGCCTGCCCAGAGGTAGAGATATTGAATAGATGTACAACCTTGGACGTACAATATATTTAGTAGGCCTTAAAGATCACAAAATGTTACTGCTCACGCGGTAGGCCAATGCGCGCACGGCGGAAAAAAATTAGAGGGAACATTGCATGTCAGGCGATGGATGTTGTTGCCTGTTGCCATTCAGTTGCGTGTTCAGTGCGAATAAACGCTTGTGATCTAAGGAACGACTGATAGGTGGAGCCACTTGATTACGAGACAAAACAACAGACAAGACACATTGCAGCACGATAGATAGATAGATAGATAGATAGATAGATAGATAGATAGATAGATAGACAGACAGACAGACAGACCGACACACAGACACAACACAAACACACATAGACAGACACACAGACTGAACGGTACTAGATAGACACTGACAGAGATAGCCAGCTAAGGGAAACAGACAAGAGAGACAGAGACAAAGACTTACAGATATAAAGAGAGACAGATACAAAGACAGAAAGGTATACAAAGACAGAAAGATACAAAGACAGAGACAAAAGCTATTTGTCTCTGTTCATACATGATTAAGTCAAGTCATAGAATCCGAATGACGGTAACAATTGACGTCAATTGTTACCGTCATTACAATTCTATGACTTAGAATTGACCTAAGGAGTTGACATCAACCTATAGAATCCGGATGACGGTAATAATTGACGTCAGTTCATAGAGACCGCATGACGGTGAATATTGACGTCATTTCGTGGAATGCGGATGACGGTAATAGAGTTCCAAAGTGTCGAATGAGACCGACGATTAAAAAGTCTGGTGCAACTGTAATTCGTCGAATATTATTTGGCGATAAGTTTATTGCCAGAGGCGGCCAGACGGATGTATGGAGACAACGTGAGAAAGAGAAGGAGGAGGAGGAGGAGGAGGAGGAGGAGGAGGAGGAGGAGGAGGAGGAGGAGGAGGAGGAGGAGGAGGAGAGGAATGAGCAATAGAGTAAGGAGGAAGAGGAGGGGGAGGGGAGGGACAGAAGGAAGAAGAGAGAAGGAAGAAGAAGAGGAGCAAGAGGCAGAGGACGAAGAGGAGGAAGAGGAGGAAGAGAAGGAGGAAGAGAGAAGGAGGAAGAGGAGGAGAAGGAGGAAAAGGAGGAGGAAGAGGAGGAGGACGAACCAAACTCTTTGTTTTCCATGTGCACCCCTCGTCCAAATAGATATTGCACTGGATCAATGGTCTCCGTGATTCCTGATGTGTCGTACTCGCAGACAGCGTTGGACTCTTGAGGTGTATTATATCTCTGTGGCTAAACGGAGGCTTTGCAACTCTCTCTGATCGACCGATTCCGTTCCTTCTGTCGTCTCTTCTTTGATGTGATTTGGGTCTGAATTTAATGTCTCTCGCTCTTTCAACTTCCATTCCCACTCACTTCCGGTGTCTCCGATTTATTGGACTTCCATCGATCTTTCCCAATATGCAGAAATTTGTTCTTCACCCCATAACCAACTCAGCTTTGATGAGTACACCGACCGTACACTGTCGGTGGGAAGATTAGACGGTCAGGGCGAGAATTGGCCGCCCAGCCCTCATGTGCCGAGGCTGAGTAAAATGAAGTTGCTAACTCTGCATACCAATGGCTTCCAGTGATGGGCACTAAACTATTTTTTTTAGTTAAACTAAAACTATTTTCCAACTAAAAAAAATAGTTAAACTAAAGTTGGCAACTGATTTTGGAAATTAGTTAACTAAACTAAAAAAAGTAGTTAAACTTTTTCCAACTATTTTCCAACTATTTACGACAAACATTTTCGCAATAAAAGACGTTAAGTGAACTGTTATAATGCAAAGCGTCAATGACAATTTCAGCTTTAAACTATGCAATGTGTAGGCCTACTGTTCTGGCATACAGTTACATGTGCACTGTAAGTAGTGTATGAATTTGAAAACACAGGCTGTAAATGCTAAAACCATGCAGTGTTAAAATGTGTTTTGCTGACATTGTTCAATGTTCACTGTGGAAAAATAGTTGCATATTGCTGATTTTTTTAGTTAAACTTTTTAGTTAGCAACTAAATTTTTTTAGTTAAACTATGGTTTTAACTAAACTATTTTTTTAGTTAAACTTCTTCCTTAACTAAAATTTCTTAGTTAAACTAAAAGTTAGCAACTTTTTAGTTAACTATTGCCCATCACTGATGGCTTGACTTCATATCAGGTTTAGCGTAGTGGCCCTTCTCTTGAGTAACGACATTCTGAGTTCAGTCCTAGCATTATGATCCTTTCAACTTTCTAAGATTTTTGTCCGATATGGTCATATATGCCCGGTGACGGCAGGTATCATGGGATGGCGATACCCCTAGAATTATAAAGATCGCACCCTTCGGAAACGAATACGAAAGGGTTAGATATTAAAACTACTGTTAGGTAGCTACAGCTCTCGTGTTCAGTAGATGGCAGTGGCAGTGCGATTAAAAAGCTATACTCACAAGTGGAAGCAGGATATTTTTGCGACTAAAAGGCTATACCTGCGAGTGGAAGCTGGATATTTTCATTGCAGAAATTTAATTCGGGTGAGAAACGACTAAAAAGCTATACCTGCGTTTGGAAGCCGGATATTTGTGCGACTACTAGATTATACGTGAGAGTGGAAGCTGGATATATTCATTGCAGAAATTTCATAATTTATTCTCAACGAATAGCGGCAAGAATAAATTTATGAATATTTATGAACTGCTAAACGTGTTGGGATTTGGGTAAATGCGGCCGGATTTACCAGGATGCTCAATATGCTTTCATAGCATCCCTTCCCCCTCCCCTGCTTACAGCCCCCCCCCCTCCACCCGACTGGAGTCGGAATACAGAATTTATTACACCAAATAATTATTTGTTCACAACAAAGAGCTTAGTTTCATTAGTTGCAGTTTAGGCAAGAAGGTGAAGTAAGCAAACAGCAAATTTGAAATGTCAGCCGTGCAACCAACTGCTGTGTAGGCCTACATCCTTTTCTTTTTACTCACTTTTTTCAGTTAATTTGTAATCTATGCAGTCGTCGTTTTTTCTATTCTTAGGCAAATTCTATCCTAGAACACGTCTAGCATCGAGCTCATCTGCAAAGCAGACACTCATTTGGTTATTGTTGACAATTTTTTGACGTCGCTAAGCCAGAGAATTCACGCTTACAATGCAGTTCGTTATATATTCAACGTTGTAACAGCGTTTTACAGACTAGAACCTGACAAGATTCCATAATTTTCCATCAGGCTGGCCACGACATACACGAGAGATTTGCAGTCCGACATATTCCGTGACGAAATGGTTTAACATAATTATTCCCTGACGAAATGGTTTAACATATTCCCTGACGAAATGGTTTAACTTGGTGATTTTGCCAAAAATCAAGAGGTTGTGTCACACCTGCTGCTTTAGGTATGCTAATGTACGCAGAACACCTTACCGAAACATTCCCTAATGTTTCTATCGCTCTGCGTATGTTCATGTCCTGTTGTCTATGCTTGCATAATTTGCATAATTTAAACGAACTATCAAAGACTATTACTTGCGTAGAGTGTAAGAATGAATGCCACTTCAAGTGTTATATGGAGGAATGCAAATCATGTGCACCTATGGAAACCTGGTTGTGTGAAAGCTGTTTAATTTATCTGTTTCCATTTAACTGTATCCTAAGCAATAACGATTTCCTGGCAACTGTATGTGACAATAGCATAAACTCTGATTATCTCATTGAACTAGGTGAGGGACCAATGTTGGATGTATTTACTGATGACTCTGATGACCATCCTCTCTTAAATAATAGTGATATAAATCCTGACTCTAACCTCTATGCAGGTCTAACTTGGGATAGTCCTTACTGTACACCAGACTCTATGTCAGTGAATCTAAAGGCCGTCTCTCACTTCGATGTCATGCACCTGAATTGTAGAAGTATATTGAACAAGTTAACGGACATTGAGGACTTATTGGTGCAGCTCCCTGTCTCTGTGTTAGCTCTCACGGAGACCTGGCTCGACGCTGACTTGACCGAACAAATAAGCATACCTGGTTATCACTTTGTCCACAGGTCGAGAGCTACCGGCGGAGGCGGTGGGGTTGGGTTGCTAATAAGGGAGGGCATTTCTTTTCAAGTACTGGACATGGCATCGTACAATCCTGCTCCCAAAACTTTTGAAGGACTATTTATTAATGTTTTGTTTAAGAAAGGTACATGTTTATTGGCAACCATTTATAGATCCCCCGGTGCTAACCTTGAGGAATTTTGCGATGAATTTGAGCTCATATTATCTAAAGTAGCACATAAGAATAAGCAAATAATTATTATGGGTGATTTCAACATTGATTTACTTCGCGCAGAGAATCACTTTGGAACTAGTTTGTTTTTGGATGGACTATCCACTCATAATCTATTACCCACGATAACAAGGCCCACAAGAATTACTGCTCACTCGTCAACACTGATCGATAATATATTTACAAATGCATGGTCTAATATTATTCAATCTAAGGTTATTATCTCTGACATATCCGACCATTTCCCGGTCTTAGCCAGTTTTGACCTAGAAATGCATAATTGCAAGAATACTCCACAGAGGGACGGTCGGCTAATTAACGAGGAGAGAAAAAAGATCTTCCATGCTAGTCTATCTGAAACCGATTGGAACCCAGTACTGGAGGCCTGCCATAGCGAAAATGCCAATTTGGCATACGATTTGTTTATAACAAAATATAAAAATAGTTATAACGAAGCATTTCCTTATATCCCGTGCAAGAATAAAAGTAAAATCATGCTTAAACACCCTTGGATGACACGAGGGCTTCTCAAGTCAAGGGGGAAAAAGGCTCGCCTATATCTGAGTTATATAAAAAAACCTACCCCTGCAAATAAAACCAAATTCACGACTTATAGGAATAAATTTAAAACTATTAGAAATAATGCGGAAAAGAGCTACTATTTGGCTGAGTTCACAAAGCATAGTAGTAATTTTAAAAAAACATGGAATCTCATCCGCTCAATTATAAAAATGGGTGAGCAGGACTCAACAATAGAATCGCTCAAAATTGGTGACATTGAGAGTGAGGATCCTCAAATTATGGCGAGTGCATTAAACAACTACTTCTCCAGCATCGCCCAATTGTTAGCTGAGCAAGTTCCAAAATCCAAATTCTCCTTCACAGACTACTTAAATCCACCCATGCCTTGCTCCTTTGGATTAATCCCTACCTCCCCAGAGGAACTTCTGAACCTGAGCACTACTATTCATACCACCCACAGTAAGGGGGCTGATGATATCGACCCCCTGTATAGCTGCTCCTAGCTTATCTCTTATTGCTCCTATGTTGGCAGAAGTTATTAACTGCTCTCTAAATACTGGGGTAGTACCCCAAGCAATAAAAATTGCAAAGGTGATTCCCATTTATAAAAAAGGAAATAGGAACGACATTACCAACTATAGACCCATTTCTATCCTCCCCTATTTTGCTAAATATTATGAAAAAATAATGACTGATAGGCTCACAAAATACGTTGAAAAATCCCACATTATATTTCACTCTCAGCACGGCTTCCAATCGGGTCATTCACCATCTTTGGCATTACTCAATATGTATGACAAAATTTCGGATTCTTTCGAAAAGAATGACTACTCCATAGGTATCTTTCTTGATTTAGCAAAAGCTTTCGATACCGTGAGTCATGATATACTCCTACAAAAGCTGTCTTCTTACGGTATCCGAGGCGTCCAATTAGCATGGTTCACTAGCTATCTAGAAAATCGCCATCAATATGTTCTATGCAATGGCTCACAGTCTGACCTAAGAAAAGTAAAATTTGGGGTCCCACAAGGTTCGAATTTAGGTCCTTTACTCTTTCTCCTCTACATAAACGATCTCCCCAATGCATCTCCTGTTCTGTCATTTATCTTATTTGCAGACGACACCAACGTCTTTTATTCTAATAAATCTTATCATACATTAATTCAGATTGTGAATGCTGAACTAGAATCGATAGCTGAATGGTTCTCTGCCAATAAACTCTCCTTAAATTTAGAAAAAACTGCTTTTATTCTCTTCAAGTCACATAGGAAATTGTGTCCCTCTGATATCTCTCTGAGGCTTTCCATAAGTAATACTATTATTACTCAGGTTAATTCTACCAAATTTCTTGGGGTTCTTGTTGACCAACACATGACTTGGAATGATCACATTAAAAGCATTTCAGCAAAAATTGCCCGAAACGTAGGTATAATATATCGTGCCTCCAACAAGCTCCCACCCTCTGTACGAATCCAATTGTATTATTCTTTAATATACCCGTACTTGACGTACTGTAATATTGTTTGGGCTTCAACTTATAACTCCAGACTCAGGAAATTGATAGTATTGCAGAAACGAGCTGTACGCCTCATCGCTGGAACCCCATGGGGCTCGCACACCGACCCAATTTTCTCATATTTCAAATTACTAAAGTTCCATCAGATAAAAACATTTCAGACCGGAGTTTTTATGTATAGATTTGTCCATGACCTTTTACCTCCGAAATTTAAAGGCATGTTCCGCCTCGGATCGGAGATCCACTCCCACTTTACTAGGACTGCAAAAAATTATCGTAATATATATGCACACTCCAACTCCCGTAGATTTTCTATCAAATTCACAGGACCAGGTGTTTGGAATGTACTTCTTCCCTCTATCCAACAGGCAAAAACTCTGCAAGGGTTTAAAAGAATGTTACGACTGTATCTAATTGATGATAGTTCAAATTTATAATTGATCGTACTTTACTCACTGCGCATTAGTTAAGTCTTTAGTTAAGTGTTTGTGTTCTCCGGTCATGGTTTTTCCTCTGTATTTGATTCTGATTTGTCTTTTTCTTTTGTTTTTGTTGTTGTCAGTATACATGAATCATGACTGGAGTACTCGACAACATGTTTAAGCAATGTATAATAAATCAAGGTGTGAACCGCGCTGTTCAAACTATAAATTTCTTTTCACAGCAAATAGGTGTCCCTATTAGCGGGATTATATCCCTTCTGGGCCTACCGTTGTTACCAAACTGTTATCCTAAAAGTGTAATTGTATTTGCCTTGATTGTACATATCTGGTATCAATAAAAAATGATTTGATTTGATTTGATTTGATTTGATGTCATTGATGATCTCTAACTGTTTATGTGAACGCTGTTTCAGTAAGATGGGACTTATCTATATAAATAAACGAAAGAATCTGTCCCTCTGTCCCTCTGTCTGTAGCACGCGATCTTTGACCGGAATGCATTTCTGCAGCTTTCGAGCTTTTCACTCGAAACCTTCACTAATGTCTCGGGGTGGGCATTACACACCCAGTATGAGGCTTCGCGCCCCCCTTTTGACCGCTTCTATAGTGTCTCGGGCAAAAAACTGCCAAATTCCCACTTTTTTCAAATTCGAATCGACCTATTTTCATTCGCCAGATGGCGACACCCGACAAGATTATTCTCTGTCACCGGCACGGATTCGCTAGAGGGATTGAAACTTTCACTCAACTAAACCGGGCGTGGTGGTGGTGGTGGTGGTGGTGGTGGTGGTGGTGGTGGTGGTGGTGGTGGTGGTGGTGGTGGTGGTGGTGGTGGTGGTGGTGGTGGTGGTGGTGGTGGTGGTGGTGGTGGTGGTGGTGGTGGTGGTGGTGGTGGTGGTGGTGGTGGTGGTGGTGGTGGTGGTGGTGGTGGTGGTGGTGGTGGTGGTGGTGGTGGTGGTGGTGGTGGTGGTGGTGGTGGTGGTGGTGGTGGTGGTGGTGGTGGTGGTGGTGGTGGTGGTGGTGGTGGTGGTGGTGGTGGTGGTGGTACAGGGATTGAAACTTATAACCCCGGGCAACGCCGGGTAAACCAGCTAGTTAAATATAAACGGCGAACTTCAATGACCCAAAACGTCTAACTACAATGGACTTCTTTGTGTTGAAATTGATGTGCTTAACTTGATTTCATACGATGACATTATTATTGCACAATTTGCAGCAGCTAAAAGTCGCAAATGTTTCTGAGCTGTTAACAATGAAGAGAACAGATTAGAAATTTGATTATAATTTTAACCAACTGTTTGCTGTAAATCTACTGCAACAAATATTTGAAACAAATTTAGATAGTCCAAAAATGCAAAGCGTTAAAGTTGTGTTGCATTGACACTGCTTTGCTACAAGATGATTGTCATGTTTTTACTGCATCCCCAGCATTCCATGCTCAATGCAACAAGGGCCCGTGTAGAATTAGCATCGGTCCTCCGGGTGGTTAATCCGGCCCTTGGGCGTGGTGATGTTGTTGTTGTAGTTGTTGATGATAATGATGATGATGGTGACGACGACGACGACGATGATGATGATGATGATGATGATGATGATGACGACGATGATCATGGTTGTCATAATGAGACTGCTGCTGCTGCTGCTGCTGCTGCTGCTGCTGCTGCTGCTGCTGCTGCTGCTGCTGCTGCTGCTGCTGCTGCTGCTGCTGCTGCTGCTGCTGCTGCTGCTGCTGCTGCTGCTGCTGATGATGATGACGTTGGCGGTGGTGGTGATGATGGTTTGTCTCTTGATGTGCCATTGACTGTCTTGTGAATTCTGAACGCGTTGCGGATTCCACTGATGAATGATTGCGATGTCCAACGGAACGACATCGGAATTACAACAACAGGTACCATCTGTCTGTCGCTCGCTCTCGCTCTCTCTCTGTCTCTCTATGTCTCTCCGTTCCTCCCTCCCTCTGTCTCTCTCTGCCTCTCGCTCTGTCTCTTTCTCTGTCTGTCTGCCTGTCTCTGTGTTTTCTCTGTCTCTGTCTCTGCCTCCGTCTGTCTGTCTGTCTCACTCTCTGTCTCACTCTCTGCCTCTCTCTGTCTCTCTCTCTCTGTCTCTCTCTGTCTGTCTCTCTGTCTCTGTCTGTCTGTCTGTCTGTCTCTCTGTTATGCTGTGTGTCTCAGAGATGTATCCATCTCTCATGCATCTGTCTTACTCTGTTTCTGCTTGTCTGTCTGTCTGTCTGTCTGTCTGTCTGTCTATCTGCCTGTCTGTCTGTCGATCAATGCGAAATCGTCAAATTACGTTGATAATTAACTTTTTATTGGAGTCACGTAACTTCATTGGTAATTTTGGGCCGAATTAGGTCGGATTGTACGTATCCTTAATGGTTCTGGTCATTGAATATGGACCCAGGCTCCCACGCTGACCGGAATTCGGGTGGCGACTGGAATCTACGAAGCCTGACCAAGAACAAGGAAGACCGACACAGATGACTGTATTTAATTGCTTTGTGTCCGAATCGACCTGGACTTACACCTGAAATAAAATGCGCACCGTAATATTCATGGAATCAAGGACGGAATTCGTGTTCGGAATGCAAGTGCACTTCTTATCCGGGTTGTGCGGAAGCAGTTCCCCTAAAGTTGCTCCCAGGAAGTTATTCCCACGATGTAGTCCCCAAAAGTAATTCCCAGGATGTTGTTGCGAGAAAGTGCGAATGATGAACTGATAATTTACTTTGAAGGAAGTGCTTCGTAGGAACTGGCTTTGAGGAAGAACTTCTCAGAAAATAGTTCCGAAAAATTGTTTCGTAAGAGTGGTTCATTGTTCATCAATGCTGCTGTACTTCAAGTTTTGCGAAAAAGGAGTACCTCTAAAGTAATTCAAAGGAAATGGTTGCTTAAAAGTAGTTGCTTGAAAGTAGTTTCAAGCAAGTAGTTCCGAGGATGTAGTCCGAGAAGGTAGTTCCGGAAAGTAGTTTCAAGGAAGTATTTTCGAGAAAGTAGTGTCAAGGAAGTACTTCCGAGAAAATAGTTCCGAGAAATTAGTTCCGAGAAAGTAGTTCCGAGAAAGTTTTTCCGCAGAAGTAGTTCCTAGGAAGCAGTTCCGATGAAGTAGTTCCGAAGAAAAAAAATCTGGAGAAGTAGTTCCTTGAAAGTAGTTCATTACTCTACTGGTGACGCAAACAAGGCAGCTGTGGAATTCGACGCAACTTTAGCCTACTTCTTGCTCGCGATGAGACTAATAGTTCCTCGAAAGTAGTTGCGACGAAATTGTTCCATCAAATTAGTTCATTAGTGTTCTGAACACTGTTATGGAGACGCAAAAGGGGACGGAGCAGGAATTTCTATGCGTACAAGGTCGGAAATAATCAAGATTATTAGCAGACAGCCATGACTGTTAACATGGCCAGCTGTAAACTTCGCCGCCTGTTTCAGCTCTGTGGTCGAGTGCGTGCCTACGCCTCCGTTTGGATTCGGACAGCGTGCTGAAGCTCCAGAGAAGCCATCTGTTATTGCAAGCCATAAACCGGGCATTTTAACCGAAATTGCTCCATGTTGTTGTCCGTCAAAGGGTATACGCCCACGCACTGTTCTAAGAGACGTGGACTTTTTAAGAGAAGTCCTTTCGCTGGTCTCTTTACAACCGAATTCGGATCGTCACTTGGCATCTCTGGTTGAAGCAGCTCTCGCGAATAGACTGGTGCCCTGCGTCTGGTTTTACAGTCGGTCGGCCTCTCTGTCTGTCTGCCTCTCTGTCTATCTGTCTGCCTGTTTGTCTTTCTGTCTGCCTGCCTATCTGCCTGCCTGCCTGTCTATCTGTCTGTCTGCCTATCTGCCTGCCTGCCTATCTGTATGATTGCCTGCCTGCCTATCTGCCTGCCTGCCTGCCTGTCTGTCTGTCTGTCTGTCTGTCTGCCTGCCTATCTGCCTGCCTGCCTGTCTGTCTGTCTGTCTGTTTGTCTGTCTGTCTATCTATCTGCCTGTCTTTCTGTCTGTCTGCCTATCTATCTGTCTGTCTGTCTGTTAGCCTGTGTGTCTATCTATCTGTCGTCTTGTCTATGCATCTGTCTGTCTACCTATCTGCCTGTCTGTCTGTCTGCCTGTCTGTTTGTGTACATTCCAGTGTTGGTTGTGTCTTCTAAAACCCCGAATCCTTCGTCTAAGTCGAAGTCAAGGCCTTTGTTCCGTCCTACTACTTCCGGTTCCGTCGTTCGATTATCCGCCGACATGCGCACAGATTCGTCGCCAGAGTGCGCGCCTGATCAACCAGACGACAGACGTCGCTCTTCTTTTGGCGGGAAGTTTACGTCGATGGACGGATTTATGTAGCGCTCCTATTTTTATGCAGAGGAAAACAGTTCTGTCTTTCTCTGGTCAGGCAAAAGGGGCAGAAAGGACGGAGAAAAGAAGGGGTAGAAAGAAGGGTAGAGAGGTAAAAAGTAATGGTAGAAAGAAGGGGTAGAAAGAAGGGTAGAAAGAGAGGTAAAAAGAAGGGGTAGAAAGAAGGGAGATAAAGAGGGGTAGAAAGAAGGGTAGCAATAAGGTGTAGAAAGAAGGGGTAGAAAGAAGGGGTAGGAAGAGGGGTAGAGAAAGGTGTAGAAAGAATTGGTAGAAAGAGTGATAGAAAGAATGGATAGAAAGAAGGGTAGAAAGAAGGGGTTGAAAGAAGGGTTGATAGAGGCTAACGTTGTAATGTATCCAAGTATCTCAGATACAGCCTTCCATAGAATCAATACTGACAAGCATACATGACGTATACGAAAGACGGTATCCGATTGGTTGAGAGCTCGCCTTGTAACGTGGAGAGTAAGGGTTCGATCCACTTCCTCTGAGACGGTTACTGTATAGGGACCTTCAGCAAGTCATTCACTCACAATTGCTCAGCACCATCGATTGGTGATTGCTCATTAGATAGTTGCGCTTATTAAATGCGTAATGATAGCAACGTAATGATGACGACAATAAAAATTAACAGAGAATTTCTGTTCAGACCCATCTGAGAACTTTTGAAGCGACGTCACTACATTAATAATTATAATTTAAACTGATCATGGTATGACTTCTCGTGGAGTTGATTGTATACGTGAGGGTAAAATTAAAGAGGACTGTGTAGATTAGAGAAAGACTTCTCAAAGAGGTGATGGTATGGATGAGGGCAGAGGCGTAGCCAGGAAACAATTTCGGGGGTTTCCACTAGACATGGTCGCGGAGTACGGGGTCAGTTTTGAGAAGTTAAGTGCTTTTGTATTTATTTCGGGGGACTTGAACCTGAAACCCCCCCCCTTCCCCGAATACGTCCATCGATGAGGGTAAGGCATCTTGAATAGCTACTTGTATGGATCAGTGTAAGTCTTCTCATAGAGGTGATTGCTTAGAGTAAGACATCTTGAAGATGTGTTTGTGTGGGCATACATACAGGCTGATACAGCTAGCCTTCCCAACCGCGCAGTGTCTGCTCTAACTAGACATTCATTCGAAGAAGAAGAAGACCACACTGATGTTCATCGTCTGCTACTCTTTCGCGCTCATCCGATGAAGCGGAAACGATTTATCAGCTCAGACCGGAAATAGCAGATGCTCCGCTTGCTGATGCAGAGCCGGGGAACCGATCTTAGTCGCTCCATCACACCGAGAGATTCCCGGGACGTGGCACGTGGCATCGATTAATGTCGTCAAGGCAACGACTTTGCCCGCCGATAACAGGTGGTTCCTAATGGCGCGAATTCTTCCGCCGGGGACCTGCGTTGAAACTCTGATCTCGCGTGGATTTTTTAACCTGGCTTCATACAGACAGACAGACAGACAGACAGACAGACAGACAGACAGACAGACAGACAGACAGACAGACAGACAGACATATATGCACCCATACAAATACACATATATACATGCATACGTAAATACATATATTCAATCATACATATATACCTAAATACATACATACATACAAGTACATGCACATTCATATATGCATACACAAACCCATAAATAAATACATACCTGCATGTATATACATACTTTTTATATTTCATGACTATATAAAAGTATATATGTATAAATTCATATCCATAATTATGCTATGATCAGGTAGGTAAATTCCATTACGATACAGGCATCTTTATTTTACTTTACCTTATTTCACTTTACTTTTCTTTACTTTACTTTGCTTTTCTTTAGTTTTCTTTATTTTTACTTCATTTTTTATGTGTTACTTTGCTTTACTTTGCTTTGCTTTACTTTGCTTTACTTTCCTTATCGGTGCATTACTTGACGTGAATTCGCAGAAAACGACTTACAGGTTGATTTGCGGATGGAGTTCTGACAGCAGATTATACGTCTGGATTGGCAGCCAACAGAACGCGAACAACCCAACCACAATGATCAACATCTTGATGACCTGTCAATTCAAACGGAATTCAAAGTCAATTCACAGCGATTCCGAAAGCTAATTCAAAGTAATTTTAAAGTTAATTCATAAGAACCATTTCTAAGGTAATTCAATCACCAGCATCTTGATGACTTGTGGAGAAAGTTTAAATGGATTCAAAGTCAATTCAAAGTCAGTTAAAAGTACATTCAATGCCATTTTAAAAAGTTCAGTTATTTAAATGTTAATTTAATGATCAGTACAGAAATTTCAGTCACTGCGGAATCCAAAGTGGGTTCAAAGTCAATTGAAAGTCAATTCGAAGTCAATTAAAAGTCAATTCAAAGTGGATTCGAGGTCGATTCGCAGTCAATTCATAGTCAATTCAAAGTCAATTTAAAGCTGATTCAAAGTCATTTCAAAGTGGGGGTTCGAAATTAATTCAAAGTCAAATCAAAGTGATTCGAAGTTATTCAAAGTCAATTCAAAGTGGATTTGAAGTCAATTCAAGGTCATTTCAAAGTAGATTCGAAGCCAATTCAAAGTCAATTCAGAGTGGGAGTTCAAGGTCAATTCAAAGTGGATTCGAAGGCGATTCAAAGTCAGTTCAAAGTCAATTCAAGGTCAATTCGAAGTCAATTCAGAGTCAATACAAAGTCATCTCAAAGTTTATTCGACACTAAAAAATTAGATCATTTTTGTCAAAGTTAAATCTTCATGAAAATCTTCTTCAATTCAATTGTTTTGGTTCAATTCTTCTTCAGTTTTTTCTTTGCATTTTTCGTTCTTTTTTCTTGTTTATATTTTCTACACATTCTTCGTCTGGTTGTTCTGTCTGTCTGTCTGCCTCTGTCTGTCTGTCTGCCTCTGTCTGTCTGTCTCTATCTGTCTGTCTCTGTCTGTCTGTCTCTGTCTGTCTGTCTCTGTCTGTCTGTCTCTGTCTGTCTGTCTCTGTCTGTCTGTCTATCTTAGACCATTCTCTTGTGAACTATGGCTCGTAAATCGTGTTCTTTCGAGGAAGTGGTGCTTTATTTCTCCGTTGTCTTTTAGAGACCGTAAATTCCTATTTCATCTTCAGATAATTCGCCAACGTGAGAGCATATTCGTCGCCAGGGTGCGCTGCTAGACACCAAGATGGCGTCTGCGTTCCATAAAAGGCGATTTAATCTCTCCTGCTATTTCGGGTTTTCCTTCGTTATCCGCTCGTTTGTCTCCTTCTTTGTATGTGTGTGTGTTTGATAAGATGTATGCGTCGTTCCATAGTTACTGCGTACTTTAAAAAATGTCCTGGTTTTGTGTAGATATTTATGTATATATGTGTGTTATGTATTACGCATGCATGCATGTATGTATGCATGTATGTGTGTATGGTTGCATGTAGGTATATGTGTATGCATGTATGTATGTATGTCTGAATGGATGTATATAAGTTGTATGTATGGTTGCATTTATATAGATCTCTATCTCTGTCTGTCTTTCTGTCTGTCAGTCTCTCTGTCTCTCTCTGTCTCTCTCTGTCTCTCTCTGTCTCTCTCTGTCTCTCTCTGTCTCTCTCTGTCTGTCTGTCTGTCTGTCTGTCTGTCTGTCTGTCTGTCTGTCTGTCTGTCTCTCTCTCTCTCTCTCTCTCTCTCTCTCTCTCTCTCTCTCTCTCTCGCACATGGACAGACTTGGCTTTCTGTATGTCTTTCTCTTCCCTCCCTCATCCGTTGAGTGCGTGACAATATCCGTCGATTGCCAGCGGCCAAGATTTCGTCGATTGTGGCTCCACCTGTTCACCGCCGATAGCCATCATGGCGTCGACGGAGGGGAGTGAGGCGTATGGTTGGTGGGGGGTCATCTTGTCCCTCTGTCGATTGACGAAGCAATCAGTGAATCGTTGTCAATGCAGATAGTTTGATGTAACGCTCCATAAACCCCAATTTCGTCGACAATACACGACTCTTATCAAAATAAGAGCATACATACCGGAAAACATACACAAAAATTATATATATATATATATATATATATGTATAATTGTATATACATACATATATATGTATATATATGAACGTGTATGTATATGTGTATATATGCTGACCACATACACAAAAACCATGTAGTCTTAAAGGACCGCATACAGGAGATTACGCAGATACATATTTATAGGCCTATATATTGACCAAATACAGGACCATAATTTTATACAAGAAGACTATACGTATGTATATATGTATGTATATATGTATATATATATATATACATATATATATATATATATATATATATATACATATATATATATATATATATATATATATATATATATATATATATATATATATATATATATATATATATATATATATATATATATATATTAGGTGTGTCTATTATTTGAAGTTTCAAAATTAATATCGGCCAGGTTGTTTTTGTGTTCCACCTTGAGAAACATTAACATTTGCCAAATTAGATGAAAATCAAAAGAGATTTAGAACTGGCGCAAAGCCCGAGAAAAATTACCACTTAGAAAACAATGTCATACATTGTAATTCTCGAAGATCCAAACAATTTCAACACTTAAACATAAAAAATAAGGCACAAGCAAACCAAGAACCTTCAGTTATTTGTCATTACTTAGTCCCTTTAGTGCTTTTGGGAATCTATTTCGATGGTATTGAACCATTTGAAGAACAAATTGTTTCTCTTCCTCATTTCGAACCAGGGTTTCATTGAAGGACTGCATTAGAGCCACTCCTCTCTCCGCTAAATCGTTCGTCATTCTTAGGGCGGATAAGATGTCTTTCGCCTCATTGAACGAATGCCCTGACTCCCATTGTTGTGGATCTCGATCAAGAAAAGCGTAATCGAATTTGAGGAGCTGGAAAAGTTTGACGGTATGTAGAAGTGGTAAAAAAAATCGGATAGCGCTTGTGTAGATGGATCATGTATGGGAGGAAGCCTCTTTGGAGGTTCGTCGGATCCCTGATTGTTGCGCATGTTATAGACCATGCGCTGTTTTTCGTCGAAGGTGACTGAATCGTCAAAAAGGCTGAGGCCATCCAAGGTCTCTGACAAATACCAAAGGTGTCGGGAAAATGCTGCTAGGGCGACCTATGAGACCTCCTTGTCTGGGTAAGTATGGATTTCCTTCAAGAATTGAAGATCGTTCCTTGGGGCTTCATTGGGTGATGTACAGGTGAACCAGTACTCCACGTAGGTTGTGGTCACAAAAAGTGAAACTCGAAGTAGATGATTCCACATCTTTTGAGAGTAAGATTGTCGAGATGCCCTCTGGTGTTGTTGAATGGGAAACTCCTCTCTGAAAAGCCACATCTTGATTGCATAAACCGCACGTGCCATCCAACGCGCGCGGTAAAATGACCCTGGTCATAGGCGTAGACTCTTGGGGGCAGCCGGGGCACGTGCCCCCCAATAATTGAGGAACCGGGGCAATGCCCCCCAATAATCGAGATGAAAATTTAAAAAAATATGAAGGTATATTTAATTTCACGAAATTTGTTCGAGAGGAATCGGTTGGTGTTTAGTGTTTGCTATGAGCTCCTGAAACAAAGAAAAGAGGCGAATGACTAAAAAAAAGGTCATCAACTTTTTTTGAAGATGAAATTCCGAAAAAGATTTTGTAAATTCAGAAAGTTTTAAATCCCCCCCCCCAATATTTTTTAGAAGTTTACGCCAGTGCCCCTGGGTACCTGAACTTTATTTCTTTCGGTGGAATTCCTCCTAGGAAAATGACTGTTAGTTCTAGTAGCTCTTCGTAGTCGTCTCTGTGGTATTCAGCATTCAGTTGCTGCAGTGCGAAGGTGATGACATTCTCTCGAATTTCTTTGACTCTTTGTGCTGCGTCTTTATCCTCCATTGCTGTGCGATACTTGGTCTGATCGATTTGCGGCCAGAAGTCACGGAAATGACTGAAGAGTTCCAATTTTGGAGACCTTACAGAATCATGCAGTGAAAATACCTTTTCCAGAACAATTTCAGAAACATGATGTCGACAGGCAAGGTTCAAGAGATCTTTTCCTAATTCCATTTTCCAGCTTGATGCATAGGCCGCCCTTGCAACCCGTGTTACTCGCGTTGTGTCGAAACGCATGGCCACGATTCTGTCTTCCAATCCCCAACTTCTGATCTCGGCCAAACACGCATCTGCCATGAAGGCAGCAGTCCCGGATTGGAGTTTGGGGATGGCCAATAGTTTGGTCACATCCTTACCAGATACCATTATTGGAAGACGATCAACGAACGCACACTCGTCCAGTTTCTGTAAAATCTGGCATGATCTTGCCGTTCCAGTGGATAGTAAGGGAAACCTTCGGATAGAAAGATTCACGAATCTCAGCTGCTAGGGCTGCACGGTTATCCTTCCTTGCTCGATGGATAGCAGAAGGACTGATGATCAGCTCACCAGCTGGTGCTGCATATAGATTGGATGCAGCGAGAGCAGAGAAAATGTGAGAGGCATTCCTGCTGCTGGTTTTGGTACGATCTAGAGCTGCTGCAACATCACGGGTAACTACAGAGATTGTTCCCTTTCGCCGCTTTGGTGGTCCAGCTGACGTTGAAGGTTCTGGTTCTCTTTCTGACCTATTTGATGACGCCTCTTCCTCAGATGATGTTGCCAACAAAGAAACCTCCTTCGCTACCGCCATGCTTGCACGATATCGTCATGGGCGAGGGAATTATTGTTGTAGACAGATTGCTCCTATCGGAAACCACGACATTATATATCTGATTGGCACAAACTCATTTGGGGATCAAACACATACTCTTACCAAGGGAGACAGCCACTCGCGTTAAATACCATGCTATTGATGTAGCACCAGGTGTCTCATCTAGAAAACCACAATAGCTTAATTAATTACTATAATTATGTTGAAGATCGAAAACACGAAGAACAGACATCGTAACGTCTAAAATTTTGGCCAAACCGAGAAAGGTCACCGGGTTCCTAATTTCGGTCGCCTTGCGCCAGTCCTAAATGTTCAGCTATCGCGATATAATTTCGGATATGGCGTTTATACGATAATTGGCATGATAATTCGACCTGGCCGTTAAAAGATCTTTGAGTTAAAAAAATCATGTGCATCATAAAAAACCCTAATATATATATATATATATATATATATATATATATATATATATATATATATATATATATATATATATAGTTTTTCGTGTATTTGGTCTTCTGTGGTTGGTATTATATCGATGAGTCGGTAAGTGTCAACAGAATTGGGGTTTATGAAGTGCTTGCATGTTATTGCATAAATTATATTATACAATCATGTATCAGAGAGACACACAGACAGACAGACAGACAGACAGACAGACAGACAGACAGAGACAGAGAGAGACAGACAGACAGACAGACAGAGACAGAGAGAGACAGAGAGAGAGACAGACAGACAGACAGACAGAGACAGAGAGAGACAGAGAGAGAGACAGACAGACAGACAGACAGAGACAGAGAGAGAGAGACATCAGCTTAGAAAGAGAGAGATAGGTTTTAAAATATATTGACGGGTTTAGATCAAAACACATTAGCAGGTTCAAAAAATATATTCACAGGTTTAAAAACAAGATATGTATTCACAGGGTTAGAACAAAACAAATTAAGAGGTCTAAAAACTATATTTACAGGTTTAAAAACAAAATATTTTAACAGGTGTACCCATGAAAAAACACATTCACAGGTATAAATAATATACTCACAAGGTTTAAAACAAAATTCATTAACAAGTTTAAGAACTATATTCACAGGTTTATGAAACAAAATACATTCACAGGTTTAGAACAAAACACATTCACAGCCTCACAGGTTTAAATAATATATTCACAGGTTTAAACACAAAATACACTCACAAGTTTAGAACAAAGTATATTCACAGGTTTAAAATATACATTCACAGGTTTAAAATATACATTCACAGGTTTAAAATATACATTCACAGGTTTAAAATATACATTCACAGGTTTAAAATATACATTCACAGGTTTAAAATATACATTCACAGGTTTAAAAACAAGTCGTTCACAGCTTTAAGATAAATCGTTGACACAGATGTCTACGATCAGGTTCTGTTTTAAGTACAGATCAAAAGGTCAGGCAGGTCAGAGGTCAACTCTGAGTGACGGGCAAATAGCCAGCCATCGTTAGGCGATCAGCGTAAGGACTGACCGCAGTGACCATGGCCGCCTTTATCCGAAAGATCTCTTCCAGTGTGTTCTATAACGACGATGCGTGAAGGAACGGGTCCTGACACTGTCAGGCGATGATCAAGAGCAAACGACCGCACTGACCGACACTGACACTGACCGACACTGACCGAGATGGCGACAGTTGTCAGATGGACTGACCGATCGGCTGAAAGGAAGACACTGCGTCCATCGACATCAAAGGAAGACGACAGAGATTACGTCAACTCCCTCGTCACTTGCTTTTACTTCTCTTCCTCCTCTTCCTTCCATTCTTACTCCCCTAATCTTATTTCTCCTCCTCCTCCTCCTCCTCCTCCTCCTCCTCCTCCTTCTCCTCCTTCCATTTTCACTCCCATTATCTTCGTTTTCCTCCTCCTTCCATTCTCATTCCCCCTGATCTTCCTCCTCCTCCTCCTCCTCCTTCCATTTTCACTCCCCTTATCTTCGTCCTCCTCCTCCTTCCATTCTTACTCCCCTGATCTTCTTCTTCCTCTTCCTCCTCCTCCTTCCATTTTCACTCCCCCTAATTTTCGTCCTCCTCCTCCTTCCATTTTCATTCCCCTGATCTTACTCCTCCTTATATTCCTCCTACTCCTTCCAATTTGACTCTCCTGATCTTTCTACTCCTTATATTCCTCCTACTCCTTCCATTTTGACTCTCCTGATCTTCGTCCTCCTCCTCCTTCCATTTTCACTCCCCTTATCTCCCTCCTCCTCGTCGTCAGCACCATCATGATGATCATCATCATCATTAGTTTCTGAAGCCAGCCAATTGGCGATGATGGTCACGAATAAATTATCTCCATTGTCCTCGGTCAATTGACCGCGCCGAATTGACCGGCGCCGAATTGTCATAGCACCGCAGTGACACCTTCCAATGACCTTGACCTCAGCAATGACATCTTCCAACAACCTTGATCTCAGCAATGACAACTCCTTCCAACTCCTTCCAAAGACCTTGGACAATTTGTGGGGACAATTTGTTCAAACACCTGTATAACGCTTAACATTCATACACGCTCATATGGAGGCTGGAGCGCGTAATACTTCCATAATTATCGCCTGTGTATAATGCGCTAAGCATCAACCGATGGCACATCAAAACCAAGACGTAATCAGGTCAACATCCAGATCTCTAGGCATCAGTGAACTGAAGCGTTTTGGCAGTTCTTTTTTTATCTAGTTCTAGAATACTTCCTAAGTCGAAGCAGGTCTCTTGGGGTCGCTCCGACACGAGAAGGGTCTTATAGTCGGGTCAATATACCATCGGACCCCAAAAAAACTGCAAGAAAACGTTTTATGGTGATTTTCGGGTGCATTTGGTCTGGATAAGAACATACTAAAAGTTTACCGAAATCGGACCACCGGAAGGGGTCTAATTATGGCGCCAAAAAAGATGGCCGCCAATGGAGAATGAATGACTCAAATGTACACAACTTGCTGAAATTTACAGAAGCAAATCATGTAACAATTTGCTAACAGGTGTTTCTAGACTAATTTGACCCTGCTGAAAACGAAAATCGTAGTTAGCAAGCTGGATTTTTAGCGATTGCATGGAAAAACAAGATGGCGGCCAAAATGTCGGCCAAATATCTTCAAATGGCTGTAAGTAAGGTCATAAATGTGATGGAAACATGATTTCAGAGTCTAAATTGACATTCTCTGGGTCACGAAATGCGATGGAACTAAAGACACGTATATAGCACTACCAAAAAACAAAATGGCGGACAAAATGGCGGCCAAATATCTTCAAATGGCTGTAAGTAAGGTCATGTATGTGATGGAAACATGATTTTAGAGCCTAAATTAACATTTTCGGGGTCAAGGAATGCGATGGAACTGAAGACACGTATGTAGCACTGCCAAAAAACAAAATGGCGGACAAAATGGCGGCCAGATATCTTCAAAATGGCTATAAGTAAATCATGTATGTAAAGTCGTGTATGTGATGGAAACATGATCTTAGAGTCTAAATTAACATTTTCTGGGTCAGGAAATGCGATGGAACTAAAGACACATATGTAGCACTGTCAAAAACAAAGTGGCAGAATAACTATCCAGAGGCGCTCTTAGCATAGAAGCCCCGGGGAAACATAAATGTCTTTATGGAACGCGATGAGGGCCTATAGTTGAACAACATGAAAACAACCCAAAACGTCTTCGGTCCTCAATCTCTGGCCTACTGGGAAAGGGTACGCGCTCAGTGGGTCCTTCTCCCTTTTCTGCTGAGGATTTTCTTCAGATGATAACATGGAAGATTGTGTAGACTCTTGATGCCCCTCTTTCGCAATTGTCCCACTCAATTCTCTCCTTGAAACGGAGCTTCGTCAAACAATTGGATAATCAAACAGAAATCATGCGAACTGGACCCTCTTTCCCCATTTTTGGTGAACATTTTAGACGATTTACCTCCATTTCTAGTTTATATAGAGGACTTAACAGGTCGTTTTCTGAGGGTTATCTACCTGCGTCCCAAAAATGGGCGATTGTTTTCCCGACCTTGAAAAAGAAAAATCTCGACCAAAATGCTTGTCAAAATTACCAGCACATCTCCCATCTTTCTTTCCTCTCAAAGACCCTTGAAAGACTAGTTTCACTCCAGCTACTCCCCTACTTTGAGCAAACTGGGCAGTGTTGGGCGCCCAATCTGGCTTCAGAGGCCACCATTTCACCGAAACTGCTCTCTTATCCTTTGTGTCTGATATTTATATAGCTATTTATCACTCTCATCTCTCTCTCCTGGCGCTTTTTGATGTCTCATCTGCATCTGACATGGTTGACCATGAGATCCTGCTTCAGCGACAGCAACTGTCCTGTGGCCTCTCTGGTGGTCCTCGTCTTTGGTTTAAATCATATCTCTCTGACCGCTCACAGCTGGTTGTCCTTGGTGAAACCATGACTCAGTGGACAGAGGTCGAATTTGGTGTTCCCAGGGCTCAGTGCTTGGTCCCATTCTATACATCCTCTTCATTGCTCTATTTACTAAACATGGGGAAATGGCCATCTTTATGCAGATGATGCTAAGGCTTTGGTACATGGTCCGTCAACTGACCAACTCTCCCTTGTTCGCTCCATTGACCATCCTGTCTCTGACCCTCACTACTGGATGTTGACTAACCGTCTCTGGCTCAACACTGCTAAGACTCAGTTGATCTGGTCTTCGGACTAAGCAGCAGCTTGCTAAACTTGACTTTCCATTGCTGACTGAGAAATTCCCTGCTTACACCTACTCTTCCATCGTCCGCGACTTGGGAGTCACACTTGACTCCTCCCTGACATTCACAGATCATACCTCCAACATGACTCGCTCCTGCTTCTTTCAACTGAGGCGTCTCAGTGCCATCAGACGCTCGGTCATACCTTCTGTCTTTACCACCGTAAAGACAGAAGGTCTTTACGGTGGCAAAGACAGAAGGCTGCTTACGCTTGGACTACTGCAACTCGCTACTCGTGGGTCTCCCTAAGCAGTGTCTCTCCCCTTCAATCTGTTCTAAATGCTTTAGCTAGACTCATTGCTCGACCCCCCGCTTTGCCCATATCTCTACTTACATGCTTGATATCCTGCACAGGCTCCCTATTGCCGCGCGCATCTGTTATAAAATTCTCCTCCTTGTCTCTAAATCTCAGCAGGCTACTGCCCCGAAATATCTCTCCAACTATTTGCGAAAGCCGCCATATGCATCTCCTTCTCGCTCACTGCGCTCTGTGAATCGGCTTGATCTTTTTGTTCTCAGGTCTAAACTGCCTTGATCCAGCACAGGGCGTTTGCTGTAGTTGGTCCCAGGATCTGAAATGACCTTCGCTCTCTGCTGAAGTTTCCATCACATACACGACTTTACATACATGATTTACTTATAGCCATTTGAAGATATCTGGCCGCCATTTTGTCCGCCATTTTGATTTTTGGCAGTGCTACATACGTGTCTTCAGTTCCATCGCATTCCTTGACCCCGAAAATGTTAATTTAGGCTCTAAAATCATGTTTCCATCACATACATGACCTTACTTACAGCCATTTGAAGATATTTGGCCGCCATTTTGTCCGCCATTTTGTTTTTTGGTAGTGCTATATACGTGTCTTTAGTTCCATCGCATTTCGTGACCCAGAGAATGTCAATTTAGACTCTGAAATCATGTTTCCATCACATATATGACCTTACTTACAGCCATTTGAAGATATTTGGCCGACATTTTGGCCGCCATCTTGTTTTTCCATGCAATCGCTAAAAATCCAGCTTGCTAACTACGATTTTCGTTTTCAGCAGGGTCAAATTAGTCTAGAAACACCTGTTAGCAAATTGTTACATGATTTGCTTCTGTAAATTTCAGCAAGTTGTGTACATTTGAGTCATTCATTCTCCATTGGCGGCCATCTTTTTTTGGCGCCATAATTAGACCCCTTCCGGTGGTCCGATTTCGGTAAACTTTTAGTATGTTCTTATCCAGACCAAATGCACCCGAAAATCACCATAAAACGTTTTCTTGCAGTTTTTTTGGGGTTCACCACATTTATTTCGTACTTTGACCCTACTATTATGAGCGGACGGGACTTCCGGCTGGAGGACGCAGTTAGCGCTTATCTTCCATTTCCTATATCTTCCCGCTCTTTTCCCTCTGCAGTGTCGCGTCACCAGCGAATCGTTGCGCCTGGCCGCATCGCAACGTCTGCTAATCGCCTCGTCTATATGCGCGGCTGGAAATAGATCCACGTTCAGCTGGTGTCACTGGTTGTGTCGTTGCGTACTGCTGTGTGTATGCTTGCTTGGTTCTGTTGTGTAGACTGATGGATTGATGGGTTGTTTGCGTTGACTGCTCTGAACTCTTGTCAACGACCGGTTTAGGATTCTATGGAGTCTAGGCCAGGGCATATCAGATGGTGGCCCCTGTAGGCCATTTGACCCCTGCCGCACACGGACCCCCTGGACTCTCCA
>OY744616.1:1022109-1179609 GCA_963556255.1 Allolobophora icterica | reverse complement strand
TTGTCAATATGTCCGTCTATCCGTCCCTCGGTATGTCTGTCTCTTCGTCCGTCCGTCCGTCCGTCTGTCTGTCTGTCTGTCTGTCTGTCTGTCTGTCTGCCTATGTCCTAAACACAGCGCCTATTAAGCCCATTCGATAACTGGGCCTTGAATACAGGTATGCGCTTTAATTTCGTCCTTAAACACGGCAACTGCGCCTCTGCCTGACTTTCGAGACGGGACGGTCGTTATACAATAGTAAACTGGAACTGAGTAGGACTGTCGAAGTGAAGAATGTCAGGACGTCCGTTTGTCGTATGTATTGTCTCGTAGAAAGTCTTTATCGTCCGACTATTTCGGTCTTTGAAGGAGAGCTGGTCAATTTCTCTTTCTGTCACGGTCCATTAGTTCGTCCAACTGAAAACGGAAGAAAATTGGGTTAGGCTGGAAATAGGACCCATTGACGTCATCTGCTGGGCTAATGGACGAGGAGGAGGAGGAGGAGGAGGAGGAGGAGGAGGAGGAGGAGGAGGAGGAGGAGGAGGAGGGAGACGGAGGAGACGGAGACGGAGGCTACCTCTGTCTGTCTGTCTGTTTGTGTGTCTGTCTGTGTGTCTGTGTGCGTCTGTGTGTGTCTGTATGTCTGTCTGACTGTGTCTGTATGTCTGTGTGTGTCTATATGTATGTCTGTATGTGTCTGTAAGTCTGTCTGTCTGTAAGTATGTCTGTCTCTATGTGTGTCTGTCTGTACGTCTGTCTGTCTGTATGTGTGCCTGTGTGTTTGTCTGTGTCTGTTTGTGCCTGCTTGCGATTGGTGGGTACGTCTCATTATGTTCGAGCAGGTTTTCTTGTGCATTTGTCTGTCCTTGTGTGTGCGTCTGTGTGCGTGCGTTTCTGTGACTGTCTGTTTGTCTGTCTGTGCGTGTAGGTTTGTCTAAACGTGTTTTTGTGTGTCCGTGGCTTGCAGGATCGATGTCTAGTCGTACTAATAGTGAAAGAAACAGGCAGGTCTAAGTAAGGACTATGATTAGGTCATTTAAGTAAGGACTATAAGTAAGTGATTTCAATTAAGGACTAAAATTAAGTTATTTCAGTAAGGACTATAAGTAGGTCATTTAAGTAAGTACTATAAGTAGGACTGTAAGTAGGTCACTTAAGTAAGGGCTGTAAATAGGTCATTGACATAAGAACCATAAGTAGGTTGTTCTAAGAGCAAATTCAACGAATTTCAGCCACCGACCGCCAGTTCGTTAAGGACAAAGAGCTAATCAGTTATCAAGCAATGTTCAAATAATTATAATTATAACGCTTTTGCCTAACGGTCAAGCAACAATCGATTGCGCCGAGTAATCACGAGTGAAGTAGGCCTACTTGCTCAATGTCCCTACACAGTAACCGTCTCAGAGGAGGAGGATCGAACCCATACTCTCCGCGTTATAAGGCGAGCCCTTCAGCCAATTGTTTACTATGTCCCACGTATTCGAGATAACAATAGAACTCGCCTGCGGTGTATTTCCGCAAACAAGTGGAATCCATTCATCTTTGTTGTTTTGACAGCCAAACAGAAACTTGCGGTCATCCACACTAAACCGTTTCTTCCTCGATGACATCCTATTATAGACTATCAATCTGGTCTCATAGAAATTCCACATCTGTAACAGCCCACATGTTGACATTGCTCGCAAAAACATCTCGCGAGACACGTTTGTCCAAAAAAAACGGCTGCCAAGCATCAACAGAGGCAGAAGGAAGTGGGAACACTTAAGTTTAAGATAACGCATAATGTTAACACGCCCTAAATCTCACGGTGAGTCCAAATATTAATCGTAATCGTAAGCTCCAAATTCTAAAGAGCCACTCTAAAGCAAAGCGCAGGGGACCGGATTATTCACAAGCGCTGCGTCAAGTCAGAGGGTTGTCCATATGGTAGTCATAAGGAAGTTTTCACTTTTCTTAACCTCGGCATACGAAGGCGGGTGGCTATTCCTCTCCCTCGCCGTCTCGTCTTCCCACCGACAGGGTACGGTCTGTGTATTCATTATAGCTGAGTTGGTTAGGGGCGCAGGTCGAGCAGAAACCTCGAAACAGACACAAGTTGTTCACAGGAGAAGCCATGATGTTCAAGGGGCGTGGTGGCTCAGTGGTAAGTTCGGCGCCTTGTGACCGGAGGGTTGCAGGTTCGAATCCCACTCTAGCCGCTGCGTACGGACCTTGGGCAAGTCCCTCACTCGCAATTGCTCGTGGCGCTTCGGCGTGAAAATTCCGGCACAGTATCAAATGCTGTAGTCGGGAGCGCCTCTGAGTAGTAGTTGACTTCGAGAGGCGCTATAGAAATATCCGGAATAAAAAAAAGAAATCATCCCCGCCGCTTCAAGATTGGATTAAGCTAGGAGTTCCTCATGTGATGACCGCATTATCATCTAAATCCACTTCCGGGGTAATCTCGATCTACTTCCGGTATCACCTAAATCTGCTTCCGGCATCATATACATCCGCTTCCGGTATAATCGACATCTACTGCCGGGTCACAGAATTTATCGTCGCATCATGCTTGGCTTTAAAATAGTATGCGCTTGTTTGTGTCGTAGACGTTGCTATATAGGCCTATATTCCTTGTCGGGAAGGATGATGGCTGGCTACTTCTGGAACTATGGATTACCCGAACCGATCCAACTTACACACTTCCTTATATCACCGTTATATATGATTATTAAAGCTCTATAAAAAATACTGTCATATCTTATAATTGGATCTCCGAGAAATACTCAAGTTCACCAACCGAGTCATTTCCCACGTTGTACGAAGTCTCTGGAACGACCTCCCTCTGAATTCCGCAAATTTTCGGTTCCTCCATCGTCATTGCCTATCACCAACCATCATCTGCATCAGGTCCCTCTATCTATCACCCATCGGGCTTTCCATTCAAAACTGAAATCTCACTTCTTCAAGAATCCATACCCCGACTCATCTGATCCCCCGCCTTCCAATTCTCCTCGACCTAAACGACATCCGCCTTAGCAGCTACTCCACCTTCCCTGACCCCTTGCAACCGGACTCTGACCCCCTTTTGACTATCCTTTGGACAACCCCTTGGACTCGACGCAGCGCTCGTGAATAGGCTGGTGCCCTGCGCTTGGCTTTCGAGTGGCGCTTTAGAAATTTGAAGTTTACAAATACGATTACGAACTATTAGATTCTTGGTACATTATTCGTGTTCAATGGCCTGTCCTAGAAGCACGAACGGACATGCAAAACGTTTATGAAGAATTTAATTACCTTAGGCCAATTATAGGCTTACAATTATAGTTGAGTAAAAACTGGATCACTGATTGTAGGACTTGCTTAATTATGGATATAGAGCCTATGCTTTATGAGCGTACAAAAATTTGTAATGCAGCAACAAAATTAATGAAGAAATATATTCGAATGAAGGGATATATTAATTTGACCCGCAATATCTCAGTCTTTGATGACTTCTAAGACCTCTCTGTAATCGACCCTGGCCTTCTCACCTTCTCCATCTGACTGCTACGTGGACAAGGACGGCTCTCGGTAGTCGCGCCTTTTCCATTTCTGACCCTATAGACTCTGGAACTCTCTCCCGATAAAAGTTCGCTTTGAAAAGTCTGTTCTGGCCTTCAGATCTCCACTAAAAACTCATATTTCCTGGACTTATTTCCACCGTGAACTGTTACCGTGTCTTCTCCTAATCCCTACTTCGCTTTCGACGGAACTCACTCTGAAATTTGATGTGCACAACGCTTTTACTTAGTTCCGACCGATGCTATGACGACAGTCACGCGATAGAAGTTCTGATATTAAATAATCCAATAATTATTCTTTCCAGCGTTCTCCTAAAAGCCCTGACGGTCTCCGCTGAGACAGTACAATCATCTAAACCAATCCATTAGTGTTTAGTTCCTTGGTCACGCTCCCAAATATTGATTCCCTCAGTCAAAAGAGACCAATTTGTAAGCCGGCATGTAACTGGAAATGACAGCTGGAATAGGTGGCGCTGGAGTGAAATCGGACATAAAATATCTACTTCCGGTAATTTGTTTACCGCTCGTCACGAACGCGGAAGATATTCCGCCGTTATTTTCGCATGAATATATTACTATTTACTGGCCAGCGCAACCCCTTTACAGCACAATCCCAGGATAAATACCCTCCGTCGTCCAAATTCACGCCAAATTCACGCAATGCTACTTGCGTATGACCGCACGACATCCTCCGTTCATATATAATCCTTTGATGCCTTCTGTTCTCGCATGCGCACTCTGCTTCTAGCCTCGTTAAAAAAATATGGCGTCGTTATTTTCAACCGCACTTTCTCGGCTTTGTTCATAGAGAAAAGGTTGTGCTTCTACTCTCGAAGCAAATAATAGGGCCTATATTTACTTTCTCGGCTTTGTGTGCACAAAAGAGATTGTGCTGCTCCCTGGAGACGAATATAAATTTTACTTTCTGGTTTTGTTAGGCTAATACAAAAAAGATTGTGCTTATTCTGGAGACAAATATCTACTTTCTCGGCATCGACCATAGAAAAAGATTGTGCTGAGTTTTATAGCTCATAATTATTTTGTATATTTTTACAGAAGAGGGCAAAGATCTCTACTCTCTAGTCTTCTGGCCTCAGATTTTGTTCTTCACTTTACTAGACAAACCAACTGACCTGACGCAGCATTTGTGAAAATACTTGTGCCCTGCATTTCAGTAGCGCTTTTTGTATCAGAGTTACGATATAGAACTGTCGGCATAACGCAGTCAGTGGCCCAGTGTGTCAGAGTGACCGATTGGTAGGAGGGCTCGTCTTGTAAGGCGGAGAGTAGGCCTATACGGGTTCGATTCTCCTCCCCTGAGACGGTTACTGTGTGGTGACTTTGAGCAAGTCCTTCACTCACAATAATGCTCTGCGCTATCGATGTTCTGTCACGTGCAGTTATGATCGTTCGAAGGAGGGCAATGTCAAAGACAGGTGTATTCTATTGTATCGAATTACAATTGTATTGTATTGTATCGAATTACAATTGTATTGTATATTGTATCGAATTACCGTTGTATTGTATTGTATCGAATTACAGTAACATGTATATTGTATCAAATTACAGTTGTGTTGTGTCAAATTACAGTTGTATCAACTTATAGTAGTAGGCTTATTCTAATATTGTATCGTGTAGTTTACACCAACGCGGCGTTACGTCATGTGCGATTAGGGTAGGGTGGGGTTAGTTGGTCCACTTTTCAAAAAATAGCTCATTTCACAGTTAGCGTTAAATTTATTAACAAACAAACATTTTAACATTGTGTGGTAACATGTCAGGATCAATTGTTGACATATAAATTTTACAGTGCTCAACATAAAGTTGGAGAATTAAGCCCAAAATGCACCCCCTTAGAAAAAACCAACTAACCCCCTTGCGGGGTTTGTTGGTCCATCGTATGGGGTTTGTTGGTCTTAATGTAACAGACCTAGAGGTTGTTGCAATTGAACTATCTAGAATGCATATAGCCTAGTTTTTGGTTCGCACAGGCCCAACTTAGTCATAGGCATAGGCTAGTATTTTATTTACTTCCGGGCTAGCGGCAAAACTCACAGGTGAAATCATCGTCATCATCTTCTACACCAGCGCATGCATCATGCGCCCAGCGTAAACAGATGTCGCATCGAATCCAGCCGTCAATGGATTCAGCGCTCGGCTCATTGCAATAGAAACATTCGTCGTTTTCATTCGCCACTCCTGACTTCCGGCTGTTGCTTCCAAACTCCGACAGTTTCAGTTGCTTCCTAGCGGGCACTATGATTTTAGTCTTTCTTGTCATCGTCTTGTCACCCATACGTAGGCCTACCATCGCACCCTTTCTGGCTTTCCCGATCTTGACATCTTTCCGTGCACTGACACCACTCCCAACTTTAGGCCTGTCAATTTTCCTTGCAACCTTTCTTTGATTTTGCAAGGCCAGGAGTCGATTCTTAACTGGTGTATCTGTAAATATCTGGGTTTCTCCTCTCTTTCTCTTGTTTGTTTCCAGTTTTCTTGGCGGAGCCTTTGGATATGGGCGCACGATGTGAGGCGGTGTGTGACCGGTTCTGCTGGTGCTGGGCTGGCAAGATGGAGGAATGAGTGATGACGGAGTGGTCGACAAGATGGAGGAATGACTGTTAAGTTCAGGAAGGTTGATAGAAGGCGTTGGATCTCCCGGTCCAGACGTGCTCAGAGGAGGGTTGATAGAAGGCGTTGGATCTCCCGGTCCAGACGTGCTCAGAGGAGGGTTGATAGAAGGCGTTGGATCTCCCGGTCCAGACGTGCTCAGAGGATGGTTGATAGAAGGCGTTGTAGGCCTAATATAAACCCAAACTCAACAAAAGCAGGTTCATTAGGCTAATTTATAGAACCAAGTAGGCCTAGGGGTCTAAACCCCCAAGGACCAACAAACCCCATAATGAACCCCGGTGGACCAACAAACCCCATGCATAGGCTGTCCAACTAACCCCGTAGGGTGTGATTTTAGTATTTCTCAAATATCTAAAAAAAACGATTCAGTCGATCAAAATGAAATTATATGCATTAGAATCAGTATAAAAAACTATCTAGCACACTAATACCGATTTGGGATCGCACGCGTAGTTTTCAAGCGAGAAAGAAATGTTTGCAATCCGAAATATTTCGGTTTCAGCGGTAAAATTTTCTCGTCAACAACACAAGTGTCCTTGACCTCCAGCATAGAATAGATAATGGTTAGAATACTTAATTTAACGTTGGCAACGAGTTGTGCTAGACAGTAAGAAGTTCATACAAGTAATTGAGACGTTGGAAGGGGGTGACCAACAAACCCCTATGACCAACTAACCCCATCCTACCCTACATCAATCACTAAACCCTTCAGAGCAGTTAACTGTGAACCCTTCCCTTCTTTAGGTCTTTACTATGGACGTTTCCGCACGATTCAAAGTTTTATCGCGCTTTTATTTTGGTCGGTTACCCAGTGAATTATGTCATACGAACGGTGAGAACAGTACTGTTCAACAACATTTTCTTTGGGCGACAACAACTGTGCGGTAACGCACGATGTCCAAATATTATGTCGTTTATAAATTTCTGATAACACTGATGAGCAATCGACTGGAAACAAATTTTTTGATTCGGGGCCTTAAGCGGTGAGTTGAGGTTGATTGACGACGAAGGCAGAACCGGAAGTATAGGACTTATTCTCAAAGCTTCTGGGATTATAACCTGATCTCCAACGAAAGATTGTCATCCATCTGCCTCGTAGACCAGCCATTACTTATTAGATAATTACCATAATGATACTGGCCTTGGTGTTCACGAATAAGCATGATGCCATTATCAAAATGTATGGCAAGTAGGCCCTATACGATGACGTGTAGGCCCTACTGTTGCTGACTCTAGTTTATTTGTATTGCATACGTTTTTTCTCTGCCTCTTTGGTGTGATTAAAAAGGTGTTCGTATGTAGGCCTAAACCCGAAAAGACCCGTCTACTCGCTCACCATCATATCTTTCTCTATCTCGGCCTTCAGTCTCCTCATCTCTGAAATTCTGCAACCGCTCCCTAGTCTATGCTGCACCGGCTCTTTGGAACGATCTCCCAAAATATCTCCGCCAGTTTGCTCATCCCCCATCTCGCCTGTTAATTTCACCTCTCCTCCTCTTGTTCTCTCTTCCGCTGCTTTCCACTTACGACTGAAAACCGAACTCTTCAAGCTATCCTCTCGTGATTCAATTCCTGCGCCATAATACAACCAGTATCATCACCGTAATACCATGCTGTCTCCTCGGCTTGACCTCCCCGGACTCTGACCTGGCACCGGTACTAAAAAGGCAGCCTGGCTATTGCGAACTTGATTTGATATAGTTCCGGTGAATAAGCTGGTCTCTCGGACGCGGATTTTGTGTTGCGCTGAGAAATTTCGGAAAATTGCATTTACATTTTAATCAATAGTTTATGCGCTCATAAGATCTGTGTATCTTAGGTATAGATAGGAATGTTCTACCAAATATTGAAGGCATGGAATAAACAGGATTTATGGCATGGTTGGCTAAGAGTTGAGAAATGTGCCAAGTTCACCGAGGTTACGATCGAGGTACAAAATTTCTAATGACCTTTTTCCAGTTCTCGCTTACGTTGGATCCGACTTCAAAGTTTGCAGTCGCCGGAATATATTCGGATTACTTCTGATGACCTTTTCTCAATTATCGGCCTTTTTCGGGAGCTTTATTTTCGGCCGCTTTTCTTTCTGTAAGACTATATCGCCCACGTTTCTGAGTTGACATTTCGCTGAGAGCAAACCATGATTGCTGAAACAATTTTTGGAATCAAAGGACGTCAAATGGGGGGGGGGGCCAGGCGTCATATTGGGTCAAGGCGTCAAATGGAGTACGGGTTCGATCTTCCTCCCCTGAGACGGTTAGGCCTAATGTGTAGGGACCATGAGCAAGTCCTTCACTCACAATTGCTCAGCGCCATCGATTGATGCTTGGTCATTAGATTGTGGTGCCTAATAAATGCATTACAAACATAAGCAATAGGCTGTGACTAGCGCACCGCCAGGCGGCCCTGAAATTTCAAATACTAGCGGGCCGCCAGTCACTTGATTCCGCCAAATCGGAATCCTTGAACCAAAACATTGGGTATACACTAACCCTAAGACTAACCCTAAACGTCTGAAACATGCCGCTGAAGGACCCCAGTCGGAACGGTTGCACAAAAAGCACGGTTCTGTCCAGTGGAAGTATGGGCGAAAGGAACAGGCCCCCCGCTTCACTGAGCGGAGGGAGCAACGACCCCGAACACCCAGGCTATAGGGCAACAGAACTCTCGCAAGTAAGTCTTGACCCCATTTGACTCGCTGATCCCATAATAATCATAACAGTAATAAAAAAATATTTAGAAAACTTAAATTTATAATAATATACACTAAAGTATGCTTATTTCATAAAATAATTTTTTTTAAATAAATAGAGATACAATTATAGGCTACCTTCTTCTTGTTCTTGTGCATGAGTTGATCCCTAGAGTCGACGGCAGTCCCAGGCGCCTTGCTCAGCCAGATGCGATGTATGATGAGTACGTAGGCCCAGCTGATGATCACCAGGGGTACGAAGTACTGGACAAAGACGAGGTAGAGACGGTAGACGTACCCGAGGTCCCACCCCGCAACGACCGGAAACTGCGGGTAGCAGAACGGCTTCGTACTTCCGGCGTTTAGTTCCTCGTCTGGGATGAGTACGACCCGGAAGACGATCAGAGATGGCACGGCGGAAGTGATGCTGAACGCCCAGACCAGAGCCATGACGATCTTAGCCGAGCTGCGGGAGAACCTGCGTTTCAGCGGATGGAGAACCGCGAAGTATCTATCGATGGAGATTACAACCAGGGCAATGACGCTAACGTTGACGGAGAGCTCTTTGACGAACGGTGCTACGGGACAGAGGATGGTCGGGAGATCCCAGCGCTGGAGCAGGGCCGCCTGGAACTGGAAAGGGATGCTGAAGAAACCGACGATGACGTCGGCGACGCTCAGGTTGGCGATGAAGAAATTGGTGACGGTGTTCATCGACCTGTTCTTCACGATTACGACGATGATGAGGGCGTTGCCGACGATGGTCAGCACGGAGATGGACCCGTACAGGATAGACAACAGAGTGACCAGTTCGGCGGAGACGTGGAACAGGGCGTCCGTTGAGTTCAAGGTCGTGCGGTTGACCTCGGCCGATGATTGGTTGTTCTCAGTCACGTGACCGACGATCACTTCCGGCCAGACGGAGTGCATCGCTTCGACCATCTTCAAGGACCTTGAATTTAAACTGTAATTGTAACCGTAAATTTATATAGCGCCGATTAAAATAACGTAATCGTCAGTGTACTCGTAAACTCTATTTTTCTAAAGCGTTGCACGAAAGTTAAGTACTGGACACCAATTATTCACGAGCGCTGCGTCAAGTTAGAGGGGTTGTCTAGTGGAGGTCTGAGTCTGATTAGCGATACTAGATGTCGCTAAGAACAGAAAGTATATGATTATAATAATAATAATAATAATAATAATAATAATAATAATAATAATAATAATAATAATAATAATAATAATAATAATAATAATAATAATAATAATCTGTTCTTTAATTAATAAGCGCCTACAAACGCACTGCGCTGTACAGTGAACATACATTATAGTAGAAACGGCAGCCACGCAGGGCGCCTTACATACATGTATACTATAGAAGCACATGATAACAGTGATAATTAGCGCAATTAGTTGAATTTCCCCGCAAAGGCGCTCTACGCTTACCTGCGTAACTATATCCGGTGGAAGTCGAAGCACCGGAAACGATAGGCAGCAGTGACGTGTCCCTGCGTCACTTCCTGTTTAACTGGAATCCAAGAATTCAATGCTTTTCAGTTGCAACTGTCTTCTGGGGCATTTTTTTCTTCTCTTCCTTTCTTCTGTTCTAATACTAAATCGGTAAATATTTATGTAGCACAGGCGACGAAAGCAGAGTCGACTGTGACGTCTGAGAGTCTTTCGTCAGATTTCATCGGTTATTCTGCGTTCGACCTCTTCTCCTGGCGACACCTAGCGACATCGCACGCATGCCATCGTCAGACACGAATTCTCATCCTCGTTCCTCCACCTCCTCCTTCTCTCGCTTCACTTCCTCTTACTCCTCCCTCTCATGCATCCTCCATCCTATCACTTCTTCTTACTCCTCCCATTCCTCCGATTCACCTTCCTCCTCCTCCTCCCACTATTTTTCTCTTACTCCTTACCTTGATGATGATGACGATGATGATGATGATGATGATGATGATGATGATGATGATGATAATGATGATGATGATGATGATGATGATGATGATGATGATGATGATGATGATGATGATGATAAGGATGATGATGATGATGATGATGATGATGATAAGGATGATGATGATGATGATGACGATGATGATGATGACGATGATGATGAATACGACAATTTCTACAGCGCCGTAACACAGCACATGCCGTTACAAGGGCGCTTAACAATCTAACGACTAGTCAGGATAAGCGATTTTGTAGAAATGGGTTTCGAGTCTCTTCCTCCTATTCATCTTCTTGCTCCTCCATATCTCTTCCTCTTACTCCTACCTTTCCTCATATTCCTCCTCATCAGTTCTCCTTGCCAAAGCATCGTTCTCCTAAGCATCTCTCCTCTCACTCACTCATACCGCTCTCTCTCTCTCTCTCTCTCTCTCTCTCTCTCTCTCTCTCTCTCTCTCTCTCTCTCTCTCTCTCTCTCTCTCTCTCTCTCTCTCTCTCTCTCTCTCTCTCTCTCCCTTTCTCTCTCTCTCCTTCTGTCTTGCGCTCTTTCTCTCTCCCTTCTCCTTCCCTTCTCTTTCTTTTTCTCTCTCCCTCACCCTTCTTCCTCTTCCTCCTTCTCCTCTTCCTCCTCTTCTTCCTCTAATCCTCTTCCTCATCACCTCTCTCTCTCTCTCTCTCTCTCTCTCTCTCTCTCTCTCTCTCTCTCTCTCTCTCTCTCTCTCTCTCTCTCTCTCTCTCTCTATCCTTCTGTCTTGCGCTCTTTCTCTCTCCCTTCTCCTTCCCTTCTCTTTCTTTTTCTCTCTCCCTCACCCTTCTTCCTGCTCCCGTTACTCTCTCTCTCCTGCCCATCCTTCGATCCCTCTCCTCTTGACTCAGCAACCTCTGCAATGCTTCCTTGATCCAATCAGTGTGCCAGATGCGATGTCCAACAGCCTCTTCCCTCCCTTATTCCCTCCCTCCCTTCCTTTCTCCCTCCATCCTTCCTGGGGACCCTTCATGCCCTTCAATCATTTTCCTTGCCGCAGCAATTCTTATGTCGTCTCCTCTTCCTCCGCTTGCTTCTTCTCCTCCACCTCCTATTCCCTCTTCCTCCTTCTCCTCTTCCTCCTCTTCTTCCTCTAATCCTCTTCCTCATCACCTCCTCATCTTCCTTCTCCTTCTATCTAACTCTCTCCTCGTTCTCCTCTTCTGTTTTCTCCTCTTCTTCCTCTCTCCTTTTCTTTTTGCAACTCCTCATCTTCCTATCTCCACTTATCCTTTCCTCATCCACCTCTCCATCCTCTTTCTTCTTCCTCTTCCTCTTGTTTTTCTTTTTCTTCTTCTTCCTCTTGTTCTTCTTGTTCTTGTTCTTGTTCTTTTTCCCCTTCTTTTTCTTCTTCTTTTTCTTCTTCTTCTTTCCTCTTCCTCGTCCTCCTCGCCCTCGCCCTCGTCCTCCTCGTCCTCGTCCTCGTCCTCGTCCTCGTCGTCCTCCTCCTCCTTCTGTTCTGCTCCTCCTGATACTCCTGCTCTTGCTCTCCTCTTCTTACGTCTTCTTCCTCAATCTGTGCGTCGGATCGTATTCATTAGTTAATTGGGGACTGCCTAATTAAATTAATTAAATAGATAACACACAGACAGGCACACGGACAGACAGAAAGACACACACACAGAGAAAGACACACAGACCGATAGCCAGAGCTAAAGTAGGAGCGACAGAGTCTGAGAGACAGCGTCAGAAAAAGACAGAGGCAGCAAGAAAGAAAGAGAGACAGACAGACAGACAGAGAAAGAGAGAGAACGAGAGAGAGGGAGAGAAACAGACAGACACACAGACGGAGAGAGAGAGAGAGAGAGAGAGAGAGAGAGAGAGAGAGAGAGAGAGAGAGAGAGAGAGAGAGCCCTCCATCGCCTCCGTCGTACGTCGTCTAATCGTCTGGTTTTCTTCTTTGAAGAGGAGACGAACAACGACCGGAAGTAGACGAATGATCCAATTAGAGCACAGACGACATCGAAACTACGACAACGACGACGACGATGACGTATGCACAGATTGTCTCTACACGTCTCTGTCTCTGTCTGTCTCTGTCTGTCTCTCCACGTCTCTATCTGCCTGTCTGTGTCTCTGTCTATGTCCCTGTCTGTTTCTCTGTCTCTATCTCTCTGTGCCCCTGTCTCTGTCTGTGTCTCTGTCTGTATCTGTCCCTGTCTGTTTCTGTCTCTGCCATTGTTTGTCTCGGTATCTGTCTCCGTCTATCTCTGTGTCTCTGCCTGTCTCTGGTTCTATCTGTCTCTGTCTCTGTTTTCCTGTCTCTTTCTGTCTCTATCTCTGTCAGAGAGAGAGAGAGAGAGAGAGACAGACAGACAGACAGACAGACAGACAGACAGACAGACAGACAGACAGACAGACAGACAAAACAGACAGACAGACAGACAGATGTATGACTAGACAAAGATAATCAGATGACCTCGTTGAATATTCATAAGTCTGGGGAATAAGAAGTGATTTTAACTGTTGTGGCTGGCCAGAGTTCAAAGCTTTTTTTATAAAAAAGAGAGCTCCAATTTGAGTCAAATCCTTTGCTGAGCAGGAAGCAGGGACGTAACTAGCGTTGGGCTTGGGGGCTTAAGCCCCCCCCCCAAACGAAGTTGAAGCCCCCCCCCAAACAAGTCAAGCCGTTGTATGCCTACGGCTAAAATTCGTATGAACACTGTATAAATGTTGCCATGTTCAAGGTTTAAGCCCCCCAAACGAAAAATCCTAGTTACGTGTCTGGCAGGAAGCCAGTGCAAAGACTTAAACGCAGGGTTATCAGAGAATCCTCTTTACTCCTCGTAAGGCCTCTATAGAGTCTAGACAACCCATAGCATTCTCTGTTGAGGCAATATAATGGTCATAAATCTAATCCTTAATCTTCTCTCCTTTACGAAGTCCTTCACAGACTTCTGAGAGTCTTACAAACCAACAGAGATGATCGAAGACCCTCAAATCTATGACAGCCAGTTGTCTGCTTAGGCGCTGACTTCACTAAGTGCTGTCTTGTTTAAGCGCTGACTTGAATAAGTGCCGCCTTGCTTACGCGCTGGTTGGTTCCTCGCTTAAGCGCCGGGTCGTCTCTGGACGCCGTTAGTTTCGGTCCTCAATCACTTCAGCAAATACTGGCGCTAAGTAAATAAGGCTGTGAATAAACCATCCTATGGTTGTCAGATCCCATGCGACTTAATCCGACGGCTTAGGTAAGACGACTCTGGCGCTCGCATTGCATCAGATTCAGTTGCATGTTTAATGAACTGTTGCATAAGACGGGCAAACGTTGGTGTGTATGTATGTGTATGTATGTATGTATGTATGTATGTATGTATGTATGTATGTATGTATGTATGTATGTATGTATGTATGTATGTATGTATGTATGTATGTATGTATGTATGTATGTATGTATGTATGTATGTATGTATACTGTATGTGTGTATGTATGTATGTATGTATGTATGTATGTATGTATGTATGTATGTATGTATGTATGCATATGTGTGAATGTATGTATGTATGTATGTAGTGTGTGTGTATGCATGTCCGTTTGTATGTATTTATGTGTGTATGTATGCATGAATGTATGTTCCACACTGCACCTCGACTCTGGAACTATCCCCTCATAAATTCCCCAATTCTCGGATTCTCCACCAATAGCGTCACTTACCCACCATCATGTACCCGAGGCTCCTCTATTTATCACCCCTCAGGTTTTCCACTCCAAATTGTATTTTGCAGTTGCCAGTTTGTAACATTAAAAAAAGTTAAAAACGAAACAGTTACGAGTAAGTCGGACAAGAGGGCTTCCTTGCTGTTGTGGCTGTGTCGCGGTCGACTCCTTCGATCGCAACGACGAACCAACGAAGGAACTATTAAAAGATCTTTAATTAAAAATAAAGTCGATTAAGTGTAAAGTAAGTCAACTCGTCTATCAAATATCACAATCGTAGACAGCACACAGGTTGGCTGGTCTCGATTGAACGTCATACGATCAATGTTTCAACGTTTACAAATCTTCGTCAAAAGGCCCCCAATGTACATCAGGTCTATCTTATATAGAGTTCTCCCGGATTCCAGAACGTTCTGTGACGTCACTGTACTTTTCCCTGGAAAGTCCTACTGAACACGTATATCCTTGTTGCATGCACCGAATTAATGTTGACAGCTTGCTGCAGAATTTTCCGTGCGATGTAAACAAGCTTGTTGACGCGTCGGTTTTCTTCCCTTGATGCATGCACCCGCGTAGACCGCGACATTCCCTCCGCCCTCAGATGATGACACGTCTTCAGCACCATCTCGAACGGGTCATCACGATCAAGCCGGGCCTCCAGACTCCATCTCGACACAGCATATACAACCAAAACAAAACACATCAGTTAGTCAACCCATCCACACAATTTGCGGGCTCGATCCCCGTGTGTCGGGCCATTTCCCCCCTTCACCAACCGAGTCACAACCGAGAGAGGAAATCAGCCACCGTGCTCCGACGTCCAGGACGACATCGAAAGTCCACGCTAAACTCTTGCAATGCTAACGCCCAACGAGTCAGTTTCGCACTCTTAGGGCTTGCATCTGTGAGATAAGACAAAGGATTATGATCTGAATAAATGATTATCTTTGATAAGAATATCCATGACTTGAATCGTTTAAGTGCCCAAATTACTGCGAAAGCCTCTCTCTCAATTGTAGACCAATGCATCTGTGTATCTGTAAGTTTAAGGCTAGCAAAAGCAATTGGTTTTTCTTGACCTTCTTCGGTCCACTGAAACAAGCAACACCCGACCGCGGTGGCACTTGCGTCAACACTTAAACCAAATTCCTTAGTGAAATCAATGGTATGCAACTGTGTAGCTTTACTGAGATCATCCTTTAACTTATCTAGTGCTTCTTGATGCTTTTGCTCCCAAGGCACCTTCGTAGGTATGTTATCTCGTGTCAAATCAGTTATTACCCGTGCTTTTTCAGCTAAAGCAGGTATAAAATTTCGAAAGTAACTGAAAAAACCCATAACTTTTCTAACGTCTTTCTTTGTTGTTGGAGGATGGATATCATTGATCGTAGCGATTTTACCTGGATCAGGTTCAATACAACCTGACCCTACTATATGGCCAACAAACTTTATTTTGTTTTGTGCAAAATTACATTTTCTTAAATTCAAAGTGAGTCCTGCTTCCTCAATAGTTTGCAAGAATTTCTCTAGATGTTCTAAATGGTCATTCCAATTCATTGAAACCACTGCCATATCATCGACGAATGGTTCGGTAAAACTTCGCACTGGATGTAAAACTTGGGTCATAGCACGAATAAAGGTATTGCTAGCGGACTTGAGTCCAAACGGCATCCTTGTGAACTCAAAAAGTCCTGCATCACATACGAATGCCGTAAGCCATCGATGTTCTTTCCGAACTGGAATTTGCCAATACCCCGATTTCGCGTCGAAAACACTAATAAACTTTGCCCGTCCCACCTTTTGTAAGACGTCAGCAATGTCTGGGGTCGGGTAACAATCACCTAGAGAATATTTGTTAACATGGCGATAATCAATTGCCAGTCGAACGCCATTTTGACCTTTGGGTCCCTTTAAAACGCAAACTACCGGACTGGCCATTTCACTTTTCGATGGTCGAATGATGTCTAATGCCAACATTTCTTCTATCTGGCGTTGTACTTCAGGTTTAAGTAGCTCAGGTACTTTATATGCCCTTAAACGCTTAGGAGTGAAATCATGAGTTATCTTAATTTCATGTTCTAATACTGGACAATACCCAGGTTTATCCACAAATACTGCCGAGTGCCGATCCAAAACTTCAAAAAGTTGCTTCTGTTCCTCTTGCGAAAGATGCGCTATAATCAGAGGATCAATTCGCTTACTCGGGCTTATTTGTTCACGTTCTTCCTGATCTACAACCTCTACTATACCAAATTCTTCATCTTGATCAACAATTACTGAACAGCTATTGATCATCGCTTGTTCGAGTCGTTCATGGTATCGCTTGATCTTATTTGCGTGTAAATGTCTTTGTTTTCCCTCTATTTCTACTATATAAGAATATGGGGATTTAACACTGACTACGGTAGCAGGTCCTTGCCATCGACTATAAAATTTAGAACTACCAAAATCTGGTGCTAATACTGCTACTTTATCTCCAACTTCGTATTTTCTGTCAGTACTACGCAAGTTATAATAATCTGCATACCGCTTTGTTTCTATATCACTATAGTAATCTGCATAAACTTTCGCGAATTCGAGGTTTTCCTTCAGTGATTGGAGATACTCTTCGGGTGATTTACCTAAGTTAAGAGGTACTTTTCGTTCGCCAGCCCACGATTCCTTCAACACACTAAGTGGACCCCGAGGAAGAGTTCCATAAACCATAGTGAATGGCGAAATATGAGTCGTGCCTGAAGGTTTTTCTCTAAGGCTCCACAGAACAAACGGTAACAATTGGTGCCATCCACGAGGATCAGATTGAGCAAGCTTAAAGATCATGGTTTTCAAGCTTTGGTTGCATCTTTCAACCAATCCAGCTGCCTCAGGATGTCCAGGGGTATTAAATCTGGGACTACAACCCATTCGCCGCAAGAATTCTTTCGTCAAACGACTGGTAAAGTTGGTACCACAATCAGAACTGATGATCCTTGGAATAGAAAAAGTTGTAAAAACTTGCAACAGAGCTTCACAAACTCCCTTTGCATTCAGCGATCTAAGAGGATACGCCATCGGCCAACGAGAAAATTTGTCCACCAGAACCAGAGCATAATTGTACTGGGGTTTCGATTTGTTGGATTCTCCAGTCACTACCATAGGGCCAATACAATCCATATTTAGATGGTTAAAACAGAGTTCATCCGCCCTCGGAATAGGAGTGATCGGGACTCGATCTGCCACTTTAACTGGAGTTCTTAGTTGACAAATTTGACAAGACGCACAATATTCGCGAATCCTCTCATCCATTCTTGGAAACCAAAAGTTTAATTTGATCCTGGCTCTCGTTGCCTTAAAAGCCATGTGCCCAGCACATGGGGCATCGTGTGCTACTCGCAAGACAACCTCGATTCTATCTTCCGGTAAACATAATTGATTAACCTTATGTCCCATAATTTCCCCTTTGTGGTACAGGAGGTTATTATCTATAAAGAAATTATTTTTATTCTGTCTCGCTTGTTGCCAGCAAGATATAAGATTGTGACAATTCTGTTGCTCACGCAATAAAGTATCATTATTCGCTACTCCCTCATCAGACTTGAACTCTGTTGACTCAACATCAAGAAAATTATCTGAATCATCAACTAGTTGCTCCTGAGAATATTCATTCACTTCTGACGGCAAGGATTCGTTGCTGTTACTTTTCTCGATATTAACTTCTAAGTTATCTTCTTCTGCCCCTTTATTTATTTGAACACATCGATCTACGCCAGCTACCATCACTACATATTGCGAACTATCCCTTAATAGGTCCACAACATGGGGTGTCAAAATAACCTGTTCATTTAGTTCAGGGACTGCAGCGAACATGACGCACAAAGATGGCGCAATGTTTGTCGTTCCTTCCATTGAATTAGCTAATTTCATTTGTAGGTATACTACATCTGCCTTACATCCTTCTCCCTGAAAACCAATTATATTAATCCGTTTAATCACGGGTAAGTTTAGTGACTCAATTAATTTCTTATCAATACAACAAATTTCTGCTCCTGAATCAGATAATGCTGGCTGAGAAGGGAGATCTTCAATCTGTACATTGATATACGACCTCTCGTGTAATCCATCAATACTATTCTCGTATACCCTTACAGCAGTTTCCAACCCTATTGGTTTAGAATTATCCAATAAATTCCCTTGCTTTACCTGTTCAGGTATCTCATGCAACACGTTGACCTTCTCAACAACTAAGTCGATCACTTCTTCAGTTGGGTTCCCAAATATACAAGTACTCACCTTTTTAGAACTTGGTTTGGTCTGGCACTCCCTTGCCCTATGACCCTTCTGATGACATAGGAAACAGAGACCCTTTACCTTGGCCTCCTCCTGAGACACCCTCGCACCTATCTTGGCTTCACCCCTTATTTCCGGTTTGGGAGACTTGGGTTGAGCTGTCTGGTTATTGACTTGAACATGTGGTTGACCTCTCATCCAATTGTTATACTTCGGTGTCGGATGACTACGGCATACTAAGTCATTCCCACCATCATGCGACGCTACATAAATGTCAGCCGCATTAGCTATGTCTTCACAGCTCAACCACTCCTCTTTTTCTTGGGCCAAGATATAATCTAAACAAGCCTTCGACAAGGACTCCTTAAGCCGATCCGCAACCAATAAACTTACAAGTTTATCAAACTCATCAGTTATCTTTCTACTTTTCAAATAATACATAAGAGCCACACGCAATTTGGATGAATAGATCGTAAATGATTCGTCCGATGCTTTGTGCAACGACCAAAATCGGGCTCTAAGATTTGAAGGGCTTATCTTAAACTCCCTTAGCAAAAACTCCTTCAGGAATTTGTAGTCATGGAGCTGTGCCTCAGTAAGGCGCATGGTTAATGCCTTAGCTCTTTCACTTAAAATGGCTAGCAATAATTTTGCTCTAACATCTTCATCCACCTCATACACATTAAACAAACCATCCAAGTGATCAAAGAAACCTGGAATTTCTATAGGGTCGGAAGGAAATTTCCAAAGAATATTCTTGAGGGCATCACTATAACGCTTAGTACGACTTGCTAAAGAATCTCTAACATTTCGTTCTTCCTGCTTTTCCTTCCTCTCCCTTTCTTCTTTCTCTTTCCGTTCCTTCTTTTCTCTTTCTTCTTTCTCTTTCCGTTCCTTCTTTTCTTCCTCTCTCCTCTTTTCCTCCCTTTCTTCCTTCTCCTTCCGTTCCTCCCTTTCTCTTTCTTCCTTCTCCTTCCGTTCCTCCCTTTCTCTTTCTTCCTTCTCTTTCCGTTCCTTCTTTTCTTCCTTCCGTTCCTCCCTTTGTTCTTCATATTTACGGATTTCGAACTCCAGACGGCGCTTCTGCAGCTCGTAATCCACTCCTGTTGGAGATATTGGACTACCCTTAAATTCCTCTTCCTCTTTTCCAATCTCCATGGCCCATTCTTCCATTAATTGACTTCGATCCCATGACATAACATCATCTTCGTCCCTTCCTGCCTTCATAAGATACACCCTAAGGCGCTCAGACGACATTTTGCGAATATTCGCTTGCATCTCTGTTGTCAACGCTTCCATTTTTACAAACAGTCAGTCAACAACAATCAACAAAAAAAACAGACACCACGCGGCAAACCCGCCACACAAAAGGAAAATTCCACAACCCAAAGTGCAACTATTCAGTATCCAAAGAAGTACACTCGCCAAGTACGCAAAAACTATACGAGCTCACGCAAGTCTGGCCTCGATCACAACAATGGATCAAATTGCAAAGAAATAATCAGCAGATATTGAAAGAGAAACAATGGCTGCCTCCCACTCGGCTGCAACTCCACTCTCTTTTCTCCTTCTCAGCCACGACAACACCTAGGATCTTACCCGTATGTTGACTGCTGTCTTCTGCTGTCTCAGCCGAACGACGCACTTCGTCCGTCCGACTGTCGTATGCCGATTCACCCGTCTCCCACGGTAGAAAGGCGTCTCGATCCGCTCGCTGTCTGGAACAGACCGTCTCTTGATCCTCCGGGTTGACTCCTTCCTCCGCCGGCTCGCGTCTTCTTCACCGGATCCAACACCGATGATCCCGCTTCTGACACCAATAATGTCGCGGTCGACTCCTTCGATCGCAACGACGAACCAACGAAGGAACTATTAAAAGATCTTTAATTAAAAATAAAGTCGATTAAGTGTAAAGTAAGTCAACTCGTCTATCAAATATCACAATCGTAGACAGCACACAGGTTGGCTGGTCTCGATTGAACGTCATACGATCAATGTTTCAACGTTTACAAATCTTCGTCAAAAGGCCCCCAATGTACATCAGGTCTATCTTATATAGAGTTCTCCCGGATTCCAGAACGTTCTGTGACGTCACTGTACTTTTCCCTGGAAAGTCCTACTGAACACGTATATCCTTGTTGCATGCACCGAATTAATGTTGACAGCTTGCTGCAGAATTTTCCGTGCGATGTAAACAAGCTTGTTGACGCGTCGGTTTTCTTCCCTTGATGCATGCACCCGCGTAGACCGCGACAGGCTGCAACTTGGCGAGGTATATGCAAGAACGTATAGAGCGTCTCCGAACTTCCCAAGCTATTCCAAACTTAGGAGGGCATAATTAATTTCAGAGATTGAAATGCTTTTCGTTCTGCAACAGTGGTGGTGTTATCTCGACCAAAAGAGTTGAAGAGTTGAAGACGAAGAAGGGGAAGTAGCAAACAAAATAGCAGAAGAAGGAGGAGGAAAAGAAAGAGAAGGAGGAGGAGAATTAAAAAGAGAAAAATGCAGAAGTAGGAGGATCAGATTAATTAGGAAAAAACGGAAAGAGTTGGAGAAACGATGGACGAGTTGCAGATGATCTTGAATGTCCGCTTAATGCTGCTAGACGGGTTAGAACAAAGAAGCCACTGTCTTACGAGCCAGACCATCGTAATTATTAACAGACTCAATATTTAATTTGCCTTTGATCTTCCATTGAGTTCCATCTCAGCGTCCTCTATCGGCGCTGAGCCGTTAGTGCACAACCCTAAGGCAGCAACAAGAAACGAGAAAACATCTTTTGTTCTCTGTTGGGTTTGAAGTTTTGAACTGTCAGTCGCGCAGGCTATGACCAACATTCATTCATGCATCCGTTTTTACTTAACAATTTTCCAGCTGACATTAAACTCCATCAATGGTACCCTAACCTTGTAGTGCCAGTCATAGGCGTAATTTGTGGGGGTACGAGGGGTACCCGTACCCCTCACTTTTTGGACTGGGGTACTGTACCCCCTCCCCCCCACTTTTTAAACAACGGCAATCAATATTTATGATTGTGCCTTCCCAGAGATTGCAGTCTCCGCCTTGCTTCGTGTATGTAAGAAACTGGTACCCCACTTTTTAGACCGAAGTTACGCCTCTGGTGCCAGTCCCAAGTCTGGATAAACTAGACGGGGGCCGCTAACCATCTTCTTCATGACACAATGTCGATAAACACAAACTGCGTGCCCAATCTTCGACTCTTTTTCGTGTGGTGCCAGTCCGATCCTCCATAAATGAGGATAGCGTCGCTAATCATCTTTCTTATGACACAACATGGTTGAACAGAAACTCCCTAAATGGTAGTTAAACTCCTCTTGTGCCTTACTCGCTACTAGTTCCATTGTAAAGCCCGAATAAAGGCGAATAACAACGCTAATGATCTTTGTTACGACACAGCGCATTGTTGAACCAAACCGACTTGAACACACCGCAGATCGTAATCGTAATCCGAGTCGTAAACGTTCCAAGTTGTAGCGATAAAAACCTCGTAAAGCGACGGACAACAAATCAGAATAAGACACCGGGGGGGGGGGGAAATCCTGTTGCTTCTGGTCGTAAATGATTCATTGGGGGAGATTTTCCTTTCCCCTTTCGCCGTAAATCGCCCTCGGACAAACTGGAGCTTAGGCGATCCGCCGCAACAGATGCGTGGTTGAGATTAACCGCTAGGACTGGAATCTGGGATGTTATTATATCGCTCAACACTGAACGAATAATCGGTTATATATGTCTTGTTAGGCATGGACAGTAAAATCATGGGACAAGACGGACAGACAGACAGACAGACAGAGACAGACAGACAGACAGACGGATGGTGGCGTAACTTTGGTCTAAAAAGTGGGGGTATCAATTTCTTACATAAACGAAGGAAGGCGGAGACTGCGATCTCTGGGAAGACACAATACTAAAATATTGATTGGTATTGTTCAAAAGGTCGGGGGTACGGTACCCCCCCCAGTCCAAAAAGTGGGGGTACGCCTATGGAGACAGACATAAATATAACATTACACACAGACATACATACAGAGAGAGAGAGACAAACAGACGGACATGCATACATACATGTATAAATATATACATACAAACGTATGCACATACATACAGGCACACTTTAAAAAAAAAATCTTTTCTTTATTTAAACGCCTGTTAAACCGCACTGCACTGTACAGTGAACATACATATAGTAGAAACGGCAGCCACACAGGGTGCCATACATACATGTATTAAGTAGAAGCACATGATAACATTTTTACAGGAGTCGAATATAACTGTTTATACGGCAGCCAACAGGGTGCCACTCACGGCCTACTATTCATTTTACCACCGCCGCCACCTAGCGAGTGGAAGGCTGAATAAACCTTACGGGGTATACGGGGTTCGATCTTGGTACCTACTGCACTTCACGCCAGTGTGCTATCCATTACTCTTCGGGCCCCCTTACATACGTACATACATGCATACATACATACACACATACATACATACATACACACACATACATACACACATAAACATACACACACACATACATAAACACATACACACACATACATACACAGACATACATGCACACATACATACACACAAACATACACACAAGCATACATACACACATACATGCACACATACATACACACACAAACATACATACACACATACATACACACATACATACACACATACATACACACATAAATACACACATACATCTCTCTCTCTCTTCCGTCAGGCGTGCGCCGACGATGAGGCCTCAACGTGACGTCTCCAAACAGCTCTGTCCCTGATTTTTTCAACAGCATCCCTCATCTCCATGTTCTGTGCTTTCAGGTCTTCTTTTAACACACATACATACATACAAACACGCGGACATACAGACAGAAGAATGAATGGACAGAAAGACGTCAAATCCAAAAGGTCAAATTGTTAAGTCATATCAATGCATTAAACAGAAACCAACAACAGTTCCACCAATATTATTTACTAGCTTCAAAGAACATAATTAACTAGTTTAACATCAATTTCTAGCAAAAACACGATCCCAAGACTTTTGTGGTAAATAACATCAAAACATCAACCAAAACTCCCAAAAGTACCATAAAAATATCGTAAAACTGTCTCAATATCAACGGAAAATTGAAAACGTTCACAGCGTCCGTGCAATACGCAATTATTTTAAAACCGTACGATTTAGTAACAAAATTGTGTAAACTACACCATCACAAAAACACAGATTTCCAAAGAGAAACTGCATCAAAACTAGAGACCACTCTCAACCTTAAATTCAGTCCATAACACAACCACAAATAATGAAGATTCGTTTTATCTGGAATGTTTAATCTTAGCTATTGACTGCTAATTTTCATAAATAGATTATATTATTTAAATATCAAATATAGATTCATTACCAATATATTTTTATCCAAGGTACGTATGATCCCTCACCATTACAAAATTAGGATCGCATTTTATTGCATGGCTGGTTTTTATTGACGTGATTATTATGACATTATTATTAGTTACTATGGTAACTGTAATTGAACATTTATACAGCACCACTCAAGAAGCAAAACTAATTACAGACACTTATTATTATTACTTTTTTACTCAAGGTAGAAATATTCCTCAGGAACAAAAAATTATGTTATTATTATTATTACTGTTATCATTATCATCGTCATTATCACTGTCACTTATTATTAATACTGTTATCTGTACTCTCTCTACTCTTTACAATCATATGGCAAGTTTGAAAGCAAAAAGCAATGCACAAGCTATTGAAAGAGCAGCGTCTGAAGCTTCACCTGAGCAGGGTCCAAGGCACAAAAGTTCACAAAAAATTCAATTATTATTATTATTATTTTTATTATTATTATTATTATTATTATTATTATTACTATTAGAAAGCAATCGAGTCATGACGTATAGTTATTATTATTAATTATTATTATTAATTATTATTATTATTAATTATTATTAATTATTATTATTATTAATTATTATTATTATTAGTGTAATTTCCTTTAGACTGAGGTAGAAAAGATGTTCTGGAGTGAAAAATAAATGCGATAGGTATACTGGAAAGACAGCAATCTGAATAGTGGAAAGCATACTGTTGCAGACATTATCTGATATCCATGCAACACTTATGAACTAAATAATCTCAAACGCACAAGCAGCAAGCTACTTTTCTCTTACAGTAGCTTTCTACAAAGTCCATGAGCTGAACTCGCTATCTTTGGACTCTTGATAGTTAAGTGGTCAGCAGGCTGGAATGTCGATGGCAATGTTAGCATTTCAAATCCACATCAAAGCATTACAATGTTTCAAAATTTTCTGCTCCAGTTGCACCGTCTATCAAAATTGGCCATAAAATTAATACACTGACCATACACTGCCTGTGGGAAAATCTGACGACAAGGGAGACGAATGGCCACCCATCCTCATATGCCAAGGCTAAGAAAATGAAGTCGCCAACACTTCAGACTCATGGCTGCCCTCCTGGGTAAGCTCACCTGTTCTTCATTTTCTACCTAAGCTGGAAACAAACTCTTCCCCTATATTCAGTCTATGCTGACTAGGTCTTCGGACTTTCTCAATCCGACTACTCCGTGGACTAAGACGGCTCTTGGCAGACATTTTTCTGTCGTTGACCCTGCACTCTGGAGCTCTCTTCCCGCAATAGTTCGCTCTGCAAATTTCTTTCTTGTCTTCAGATCTCGACTAATATATTATTATTATTATTATTATTATTATTATTATTATTATTATTATTATTATCCGAGAATTCAGTTCTAGGTTGTGTTCTCTCAGAAAATCGAGTTCACCGCCGCTGCCTCCGTTAAGAAAGCGATGGATTATTATTATTATTATTATTATTATTATTATTATAATTTCTTATTATTAGTTTAAACAAACAATCTCAAAGCGTTCAGACTCCAAAGTTTGTTCAGTCAGGCATTTAAAGCGTAAACTGTGAAGTGCAGATCCATTTATAAGTTGCTCTGGAGATGAAGTTTTGTTGCAGATAGGCTGAATGAATGGCTTTACAATCCAATTTCTTCAACCTTTTCTCAACCGGATGCGGGAATACTGATGAACACACGATCCCTCGATTCACACGAGAATTTCAGTCTTCATACAACCTGGAAGCTTGGTAACGTTGAAAACTGAACGGACTCTGACAAATCATAAGCAAAAAATCTCTGGTAATTTGGAGAACTGCTTAAGTATTTTTAATAAAAAAGACTTAAGGAACTGCAATACTAACAGATGACTTTTTGTAACAAAGTACTGTTAGAAATGCAATTCTATCAGTAGGCTAACTCAATACTAAGTGACCGAGTACTGTTGATAATGTCACACTGCGTAAAAAGTGGCCTTTGTTGACGCAAGAAAACGTAAAGACACTTTACAAAATAAACACTTGCGTGATAGTCTAGTGATTAGTATGTCAGACTGCCAATCCACAGATTAAGGGTTCAAATCCTTGTTTCAATGTTTCCGCTCCAATTTGTGCCCCTTAGGGATCTCCAAGCTATAAGAAGTTGAGTGCACACCAACTGTACACTGTTGAAGGCAAGATTAAGCAGCGAGGGAGAGGATTGTCTGCCCACCCTCATATGCCAACGCAAAGAAATGAAGTTGCCAATACTCTATTAGCGCCAAGAATTAGTTTGCTCTTTGAGAGGAGCTATATAAATTTTTAACTACAATTCATTTTCAAGACTTCCTCTTGGGACTTCTTGAGGGACTTCTGTCCACCCCCTGTCTCTGGTCCCTCTGGCAACTGGACTCGGACCTCCATTGGATGTCGATCTCTGATACGACGCAACTGGTGCCCTGCGCCTAGCTTTAGAATAGCACTTTAGAAACCTGGAGTTTACGATTATAATTACGACTGCTCTTCTTCTTCTCTTCATCTGAGGTCTGACTGACTTCGAGACCTAAGGAAACTTATATCTCACACACCGTTCTTACCTAGAACCTCGGGGCTGACATAACATGGCGACTTCTTCATCGTCATAACTTGGCAGTCATAGATCCACTCTCCAGGTCGCCAACTGTACCACTTGGAAACAGAAACCATAAGAAAGCAAGTCACAAGCACAGCAAGATTCAGACTATGTGCAGCTCCTTGCACACCCAACCAAGGACATAAAGTCACAAATTCATTCATTCACAAACTCACACATTCACTCATTCATTCATTCACTCAATAATTCATTTGTCCACTTATTAATACACTCACTCATTCATTCACTCATTTATTCATTAATTGACTTACTTTTCATTCATTCATTCATTCACTCGTTCATTCGGTCGTTAGTTCGTTCATTCATACAGATCATTTATATAGCACATCTCCAAAACGACTCAGAGGCACTCCCAGCCCAACCGTGGCAGTAAAAGAAGTTTAAATTGTTCATGGAGACTGCTTGCAGAATCCCCAGCTAAGACAAAGCTGCACTTCTCCAAAGGATAATGATTTTTAATTGTGATTTTCACTCAAAGTGACCATTGACTGATATCTAGGCCATCAAGATAACGGTGCTATCAAAGTCATTAGATAAGACTACACCTGGTAGATACAAAAGATCTACAGAGAATGAGTAAATATGAGAGATCTACAGAGATTGAGAAAACAAGAAGTGGCTTTTCTTCTCCACCCATTCACCTGCCTCATTTAGCAGACAAACAGGAAACAGAGAAAGCCAAGTGCATGAAAAAGTGGTACGAAGCGATACCTCGGGAAATCTCGGCAGCACGGAACAAACGGGAAGACGAAGGACAACCGGTTCATTCCGCTCGAACTTTATCGTCACTTTCAAGGAATACATCAACTACAACAGAAACATAGAATGGTACAAGATAAGTGAGAAGAAGATGAAGAAGAGGAGAAGAAGAGAGGAGTAGAAGGGGAAGTAAGAGTAGGAAGTATAGGAGAAGGAGTAGGAGAAGGAGTAGGAGAAGGAGTAGGATAAGGAATAGGCGGAATAGAAGTAGGTGAAGAAGGAGTAGATGTAGTAGGAGGAAGAGTAGGAGAAGGAGTAGGATAGGGAGTAGAAGGAGTAGAAGTAGTGAGAGTAGGAAGTAGAGTAAGAAGAAGTAGTAGAAGGAGAAGGAAGCCAAGGAGAATAAGGAGGAGTAAAAGGGAAGGAACAGCAGAAGAAGGTGAAGAAGGAGGAGGAGAGCAAGGAGAAGGTGAAGAGGAATAGATGAAGGGGCAGAGATAAGGCCACAGAGAAAGCCACAGATAAGACTACTGATAAGGCCACAGAAGAAGGTGAAAGTGGTTGGAAAAGTGGAAAGTCTACCCAGATGCTGTTTCCAATCGTGGTAGCGGGTACATCGGTCCCTCGGTCGTCTTTTAATGGAAGCAGCAGTTCCTGAATTCCGCTGAAAATCAGAAAAGAATTCTTTCGAGATATCAGACATTCACACAGAAACCACGCCACTGGACTCATTAACAACTAGACTACAAGATCCCTCTCAACTACGTTCTCATCTCTCAACGCTCTCTGACTGTACCGACATTATTGCAACAAAGTTCACACTGCGACCACAGGAACAAAGTTCGCACTGCGACCACAGGAACAAAGTTCACACTGCAACCACAGGAACAAAGTTCACACTGCGACCACAGGAACAAAGTTCTCACTGCGACCACAGGAACAAAGTTCGCACTTCGACCACAGGAACAAAGTTCACACTGCGACCACAGGAACAAAGTTCTCACTGCGACCACAGGAACAAAGTTCGCACTGCGACCACAGGAACAAAGTTCGCACTGCGACCACAGGAACAAAGTTCGCACTGCGACCACAGGAACAAAGTTCCCACTGCGACCACAGGAACAAAGTTCACACTGCGACCACAGGAACAAAGTTCTCACTGCGACCACAGGAACAAAGTTCGCACTTCGACCACAGGAACAAAGTTCACACTGCGACCACAGGAACAAAGTTCTCACTGCGACCACAGGAACAAAGTTCGCACTGCGACCACAGGAACAAAGTTCGCACTGCGACCACAGGAACAAAGTTCGCACTGCGACCACAGGAACAAAGTTCCCACTGCGACCACAGGAACAAAGTTCACACTGCGACCACAGAACAAAGTTCGCACTGCGACCACAGGAACAAAGTTCACATGGTGACCACAGGAACAAAGTTCACACTGCGACCACAGGAACAAAGTTCACATGGTGACCACAGGAAGGTGAATTCTCAGCTGGGCATTTTATCTATGCATTGATTCCCGTTTTAATCTGTTAATTATACTATTAATATTATCACGCATCTCTAATCAGTACTGCTATCTAATGACCAAACATCAAACGATGTCGAGCAATTTTGAGCGAAGGACTTGCTCAACGTTCCTACACAGTAATCGTCTCAAGGGGGGAGGATCGAACCCATACTCTCCTTTCTTCCCTTGCGATCGCTCTAACCAATTGTATAGAGTCCCACTACTTATATTTACACCCAATCAACGCCTACTCAAATAAAGACGTCTAAGCGAGACACAGAGCTTATTAATCGCCTATCATGTCCCATCCTTATATATATCATCGGTTGATACCATTTGGAAGGTGTCCAAGGTGACCGCTCTAACCAATCAGCCACTGCGTCCCACATGTAACAAAAGGCATAAAGGTCTCTACTCATGGGTGGAGAGCACGACAGAGGGATATGAGTTACGGTGTCAGGAAACTGCCTAGAAAAGGGAAGTCTGAACCATTATGTGGGAAATTCCCCAATGCTCAATAAATAACACCCAACAAATACTGATCAGTTTCTGCTCTTACTCACTTGATGAGCTTTGTTCCTTCAATATCGACCAGTCGACTGCTCCGAACGATGAAGGCGTTTCCCTCTGGATGGACGTATCCGGACGGAAGTGTACGACCTGGAATGAACTCCTCGTCTAATCTCGCAGGACCCCGGCCGTTGATCAACCAGCTCAACGACTCCGACATTTCAGCCTTCAATCGACAGAAGTCGTCCTTCGTCGACGATTTATTAAACGTTATTCGAAGGTCACGGAGGAGCTGAAACACATTGGCAAGATCTAGTAACTGGAGTTGTAACTGTAATTAGTAACTGGAGTTGTAATTGTAATAAGTAACTGGAGTTGTAATTGTAATTAGTAACTGGAGTTGTAACCGTAATTAGTAACTGGAGTTGTAACCGTAATTAGTAACTGGAGTTTTAGTTGTAATTAGTAACTGGAGTTGTAATTGTAATTAGTAAATGGAGCTGTAATTGTAATTAGTAACTGGAGTTGTAACTGTAATTAGTAACATCCACTGCAGCATTGTCTACTTGACAGGGTTCCTACATAATAACCATAGAGGTGAGCCTTTGAACACGAGCGCTCCATGTTACAAGGTGAGCGCTCTAACCAAATCTGGTACCATGCCACATGGCTCACCATAAATAATATCAGCAGCCAAAATGAAATCAAGCATTTCAAAGGTTTTCATCAACACCCCACCTGAAACATGAACACCCCATTTGAAACATTCACACTCCACCCAAAACATCCACACCCAATTTGAAACATCCACACCCCATTTGAAACATCCACACCCCATTTGAAACATTCACACCCCATTTGAAACATCCACACTCCACCCAAAACATTCACACCCCTTCTGAAACATTCACACCCCACCTGGAACATCCACAGTTCCACACCCCACCTAAAATATCCACCCCTACCTGAAAGACAATGCTCTCGATCTTCGGCTTAAACAATCCGCTGGTTTCAATGTCCAGTTTCAGCTTCAGATTGTCTCCCGTTTGATACAGTTGTCTGTCCATGCTGAAACACAACAGTAAATTAAACCACACCCCTTCTTAAACCACACCCCTTCTTAAACCACACCCTTTCTTAAACAACACCCTTTCTTAAACCATACCCTTTCTTAAACCACACCCTTTTTTAAACCATACCCTTTCTCCACAATTCCTTCTCTACATACATACTGTTGTTTACTGATTAAACTTCTGTTCTTACTATTATTATTACTACTACGAACATTTTTAACGTGCGCTCTATAAAATTCATCTTACTATCACTATTATTGTTATTACTGAAGTGGTGCCATGTACATTTCTAATACCAGTTACTTCCCAGCTGGAACCAAATTCAACTGCTTGGTGATGGACTGTGCAGGGTCGAACCCACAATCATCAAGTTAGACCAGAGAAGCTACAGAACAGACCTCCACATGACACGCTTGTACCTTAACATGGAGAAACATAAATGAACGACTTCTACAATGCCATTATTAGATTGTCAGACACAGCATCAAGAGAAATTAAAATCAAGAACCAAACTAAGCCAGACTGGAATTCGACAGAGCAGAGAACCGAGTAGGTTGCTCACTGGATACAAATGCTTGTGTCGATTAAAACGACCGGGAGCCAAGTGCGCAATCGCTCGTTTTTTGTTTCAACAAACTCCTCTGTTTCTGATCGGCCCAACAAGACCTCCAAGAGCGGCTGAGTTATGATCAAGTTCTGACGCACCTATGACAAGAAAGAAAATGATCAAGTAAAAAGTCTGAACAATCACTGCCAAATAATAATTATAACATCAAGAAATAAATAAACACTAAGAATAAATAAAAATAATAAATAATAAAATAAATAATAAAATAAATAATAATAATTACTAAGAAATAATAATAAGACATAAATATTGCTTAATAATAATAGTAAATAAATAATATTACTTGATACTAGAAAATAAATAATAATAATAAATAATAATAATAATAATAATAGTAAATAAACAATAATAATAAATTATAATAAGAAGAAATAAATAAAATATTACTTAATAATAATAAAGTAGAATTAAACAATACTTATAGATAATAATAATTATAATATTTATAATAATTATAATAATATCAGACTTATTACATTACAGCCTACCCAGACCATTCGCAATTGTCCAGAGATATTTCAATGTCCAACAAATCACATGTATCTCAGGAAAATCAAAAAAATAATACTAATTAATAAAAAACTTTAAACTATTGTACGTAACACACTGTAGACTGACCTGGATACCTTTTGCCCCCATCAGCGACGCCTCGACCCCGTAAGCAATCTCGATTTTCCACTCTGACGTCGACTTATCTGAAGATCTGAGCTGGGTACTTCCTGAACGGGCGAGACAAGTAATTACTTAATTGTCCTTTGTTTATCGTATTACGCGTGCATAAATAATTGCTCAATGAATTAAAAATCGGGTGCAAACAGAGGCGACGTTGATACGTTGTATCCTGTTTTCAGGAAAAGCCGCAAACAAGAAGACAAATGGTTGAGCAGGAGCATTGTTATTAATGTATGTGTGCATGTATGTGTATGTATGTATGTGTATGCATGTGTGTATGTATGTGTGTACATGTATGTATGCATATGTGTATGTATGTGCATGTGTGCAGGGGCGGATCCAGGGGGGGCCAATCCGGCCATGGCCCCCATTTGAAATTTTTATTTATTTTTAACATGTTTTATGGGCTTTTATGATGTTTACACAGGCGTGGCCCCCCTCCCCCCGTAGGCCTGGATGAGTAAAATGTACACAGAACGCGGATCCCGTATATGTAGTCTGAAGACATTAAAAAGATTAATGACTAAAAAAAAAAGGTCATCAACTTCTTTGGGAGATGACTACAAAATTTTTGGCCCCCCCTGGCAGACCTTCTGGATCCGCGCCTGCATGTGTGTGTGTGTGTATGTATGTGTACGTGTCTCTATGTATGTGCGTATGTGTTTTGTCACTCTGCAATAATTATTATATATTACTATTTATTATTATTATTTATTATTATTATTTATTATAATTATTTTTCTAATCACAACAGCAGCCAATTGTGATTCAATTATAATTAGTCAATATTAATTGCAGCAAACGTCGTTGACTGTGAAGTTGAAGATGGTTTTTCCACTCACCAGGAAGCTCCATTGGAAGTCGCTTCAGGAATGGAAAGACATACTGACCCAGTGCGATCGGATCTAAAGAAACAATTCTGTAATGTAATTCTAAATTATGTAGTGCCATTAGAAACGGTTGTTTTAGGTGTCGGTGGGAAGATTATTCATGAACGCTGCGTCATGTCAGACGGGCAGTCCAGACATGTCAAGGGAAGATCAGAGTCTGGTTGCCAGAGAGAATAGAGAGAGGAGGAAGAGGAGAGAGGAAGTAGAGGAGAGAACAGACAGAGAAGGTAGAGGAGAGAGGAGGAAGAGAAAAGGAGAGAGGAGGTAGAGAGAGCAGAGAGAGGATGCAGAGGAGAGAGGATGTAGAGTAGAGAAAGAGAGAGGAGGTAGGAGAGAGGAGGTAGAGGAGAGAACAGAGAAAGAGGATATATAGAGAGAGTAGAGAACAGAGAAGGAGGATGTAGAGGAGAGATTCATGAGGTAGAGGAGAGAGGAGTAGAAAGATAAGGTAGAGTAAAGAAAAGAGAGGATGTAGAGGAGAGAGGATGCAGATGAGATAACAAAGAAAGAAGTTAGAGGAGAGAGGAGTTAGAGAGAGGAGGAAGAACAGAGAGGATGTAGCCTGAGAGAAGAAGTAGATGGGAGAACAGAGGATGTAGAGGAGAACAGACAGAGGGTTTAGAGGAGAGAAGAGGTAGAGGAGAAAACACAGAGCGGATGTAGAGAATGTAGATTGCATATAAAAAAGGAATCATGTGCAGTTTTGAACTGTAGCAGCTGCCTGTATCATGCTACAGTTAAAAATCATACTAGAATTATATACTACAATTAACTTTGGCCCGTCGGCTAAATTGGTTTTATAATGCCATCCCAAGCCATGCTCTGACCCCAAGCAGAAAGGGAAAGCAGTTTCAGGAAATGTATAAATGTATAATTGAAGCCACTTCACGATCTCATATTCTGTCCATGATTTTTTATGCTTCTGGATAAAAACTGTGGTACAACATTCGAACAATGAAAATGAATAGGACTCTTATACACATAAGAAAAGGATTTAAGAAATGACATGTTTAAGCTAGTTATGACTCTCACACAAGTGTGAATGAATTAAATAATCACACATGACAGCTGGTTGGGACTTCTATATAAAAATGCAAAGGATTTAAACATTTACACGATGAAATTGTTACCATATTCACATAAATGCTACGGAATTAGACATTTGTAAAATGAAAACTGGTTAAGATTTTTCCAAACATACCTTCAAACTCATAAAGCGTTATCTGGTCGCTGGCAATGTATTCCTTCGTATCATGAACCACGTCATCATCCGCTGCATTCCTCTTCGACACGTACGTAACTTAAAGTAAATATGTTACATTACGACGTAACCTAAGGTGTGTAATTTATGGTATGTAATATGCCATACGCTTTCCGATATATGGCCCTAAACTGAAACTTTCAGTAATACAACTTTATGGTAACACAATTATTTCCATGCTTACATGGAAACTAGTAAATGTACAAAGGTAAATTTAGGTAGCATGGTTGCTTACAAGCCTCTAGCCACTTGCCCTGTAATGCAGGGAGTACGGGTTCGATCCTCCTCCTCTGAGACGGTTACTGTTTAGGGACCCTGTACAAGTCTATCACTCACAAACGTTCAGCATCACTGATCAATGTTTAGTAATTAGATGGTGGTGCTTAATAAATGCTTGATAACAATAACAATAACAATAGTATTCTGCAGATAATTTTTTAATTCCTGAGGGATCTGAGGTGCCTCAGAGCACATTTATAAAGTAATAATAATAATACAAATACTCTGTTGCAATTCACAGAAGCATTTAATAGAGGTCAAATGATTTTGAGATGACATGATCCGATGACATGACATCTTACGACTTCTATAGCACCGTTCATCTGCAGAAGAAAGTGTCTGGAATAGCAGGAAAAGTCTCCAACAGTAGGCTCTTGCATTCATGTAGAACCAAAGGGATTCTCATCCATCATCAACTGAAAACCCATCCCAGATCAAGCTGTATCAAATTTTATATTATGATAATACACGTCATGTAATAGGCAGGTTTTGGCATACAACTGGTAATACTTACATGTTTCGTATCCGAAGAATTTTATTTGAATACCGTATGCACTTGTAGGGCCAGAAATCTTCAGATAAACCGCCCTAAAACCAAAAAACATTCGTGTAATCTAGGAAGCTGTCTTTTTACTAACGTCTGGTTTATTTTGTTGGGAAAAGAATCCAATCTTGCGCTATAACAATGTTCTTCTTACTTCGTTGTGATCGTAAACTCCAATTTCTAAAGCGCAACTCGAAAGCTAAACGCAGGGCACCAGCTTATTCACAAGCGATGCGTCGAGTCAGAGATCGTTCACGTTGCGATCACAATAAGATATAAGCTAACTTTTCATACACTTAAGATTACTTTTAATTTTAAAAACAATTATCCCAGAGATAAACTGAGGTGTTAAAAGCACTGTTATCACTACTAACCCATAGATCGTGTCGCCACTTGTATACTCGGCTTTATCCGTTCTAACTACAAGATCGGCAGCCATCATCGCTAAACCATGACGAGCTTAAGATGGAAACACTTCAAACGACGATAACAAGTTTACAAAGGAGAAATACTAAGTATCAAAATAGTTTTAACTTTCCATAAACAATCTCCGTCGACTTGCTATCCTCGAGTTACCCCTATCAGCAAATTCAAACAATGTCGTTGCAAAGCAGGTTGCAATATGGCGATCTACTAATTAAGGCCGCAACCAACGAATTTATTTTAAAAAATTTAATTTAAATATGATGCGTTTCACAACGTCCAATTCTAACCGCAATACCAGTCGCTTTCGACGTAAGATATTAGAGCAGTCGATGGTGCATAAGCCCAGGGTTGAAATACTCATGAGGCAAAAACAGGTGTTTTACTCAAAGTGAAACACTGCTCTTTTACAGATCTTACCCCGATTCCTCCTCTTCCCTTAACTCCCTCGCCGTTTCAACCCTAAGCACCACCCACCATAGTCGTCTGACCCCTTTGGGTATTGACCTGGAGCCGATTTCACCCCCTTCCCCACCTCGCCTATAGATTATGACTCGACTGAACGTTTGTGAATAAGAGGTTTCTCGCGATTTCGCTTTTTTGGGCGCTGTATAAATCTCGAGATTACGATTTCGATTCATCTGGGCCCTTTTAGAGACAAGCCCAGTTAGTTACATTGGTGAGGTCGTAGGCTGCGTCCCATACTCCTCTGTGTTAGAGAGCATGCGGATTGCGGTTCGCTTCCTGAAGATGTCTCATTTTAGAGATTTAATCTCGGGTTAGTACGGTCCGTAAGACTCCGTACACGGGGACCTTAAATGGGCAGCGGAGGTGAAGGATCTCACCCAATCAATTCATTGAAAAATGAGCAGGGTCAAGGCCATACGGTCGCTACAGAAAATTGCGTACATCTACAAGATGGTTTCCTCGAGAAGTTATGAGGTCTCATATTTGTACTAACGTCGATTAAAACTGCAGCTATTCATTTGCATAACTTAGACAAGCAAAACTTATAGAACCAGAATAATCCTTAAACCCTAATTTCAAAATATAACTTTTTTAGAAAAGCTGGTACTTGTATGCAATAAAATACACACACACCTACACACGCGCGCGCGCACACACACCCACACACACTTTCAACCATACCTACAAACACATGCATCCTATATGTACAGCTTTACATACATACACACATACATATAAACATACATCCATACACTCAACCATACATACAGCCATACTGTTTCATACATACGACATAGGCAGCATAACAATGAAAAGACCAGCTGTAGTAGTATTTAATTAACTGTTAATCAACAATTAATAATCAGTCAACAAATCACACAATGGCCGATCATCACAATCTCGATTGTCCGATCCTTTCTCTTAATCTAATCAAATCCCTTCTTTATTAATTAAACGTAATCATCTAATCAGACAACAACCAAATTGATTGGAACACAACAATCAACCGACAACCAAAGTTCAGTGGTAACATGTTAAAGTCTTGGTCAAGGTTCCTGCACAGGGGAGACTCGAACCCAGAGACTGCATTAAAAGGCATAACTCTCGTCCATCGTGGAGCAGTCTTCCATTGCATTTACGTTCTGTTGCACTCGGCTCTGCTCAGCAAACATTCCCAAACTGTCTTCAAACGCACGCATTTAGATTTTAGATCAGTCAGACAGCCACTTCTGTGAGGTACTTAAAACGAGCTAAACTAAGTATCTTGATACATACTTACATAAATAATACAAGCTAAGTACTCAACCAAAGGATTATGAAATTACAATCCAAACACAAAGTACAGTTAGACTGTGGCTATCCCTCCACTGTAACTGTTAAACTGATAGTAACACTTTGATGTCGAGAGTGTACTAAAAGTGACTGGGAAACCAATGCAGCTCGTCGTTAAAATGCGATATACACACTCAGTCTCATTACACAAAGATTTAGTCAAACATCTAAACCACGAAGAGTATCGCCAATGGTCCAACAACCGATTTTGATTTTCACCCAGTGTGAAAATACTAATCGTGTGAAATACTATTCGTGTCAAACACTGAAATGTGAAATACTAATCACATGAAAATAGTAGCAACATGAAATACTAATCCTGTGAAATACTAATCATGTTAATACAAATTAGATGGTTCAATCGAGCAAATAACTGGTCTCATAAAATTGACCAAAAATGAAATCGTTAAAATTCAACAAATAGATAACAAGATCCTGACAAAAATAAGTTCATGGCAAAATTTAGTTAAGCGAAGCTGAAGTTATAGCCCTCTAACGGCACCCGAGTAATCAACACCAGAGCCCGTCTTGTTTCCGGGTCCAGAGGTCCCTATGACAGTTCCAGACCAACCCTTACCACACACTGTGGTCTTATGAGGTTTAGCAACTGTTCCTTCTCTGTCGCTGGACCCAATGTGTGGAACAGTCTTCCCGATCAAGTCACGAATGCGCCATATCTGGAGACATTCAAATCACAACTATCTTTTTAAAGAATCCTTTTTAAAAGCACTTCTTTCTTCTCATGCCCAACTGCCCACAAACAATTACCACAATCACTGACAAGCAATCGATATAACAAGACATTATGTACAATGGCTCAACGACTAAATCGTCCTGTACAATAAAGAAGCCGCAACACAATGCAGAATATGAACAGAATAAAAGCACTGGCATCCTTGGTCAAAGTTCAGCAAACGAGAAGTCCGAACGCTGCAGTCATTGAGCGTAATCATAACTGTAATCATAACTGTAATCGTAAATCATAGCTGTAATCTTAATGGTAACGAATCCACTAAAGATATGAATCATGACTACTAGGAGAAGCAGAAAAAACAGTTGCATAGAATAAATACTTCTGTCCAGATACTGAAAGTGCACTGTTTGGTCAAGACTCCAAAGTAAATAACAGCGAAAGAATCTGCATCAATTCTCAAAGCTTCTGTTACATCTCTGTAATAATCTACAAGGAATCCCAAAAGTACTACGTAAACAGCTATATACTTGAGATATAATGAACAGGTTATCAACCGAGTTAATACTGAGCTGGGGTGAACAAATTTTAAAAAATCGTCCTTATTTCTGGCCTCGTTCAGTTCCAAATTGCCATTTATACCATACTCCCTTACTTCCTGGTTCTCATTTCTTAGTAACCTCAACTTTTTGTTTGCACCACTTCACAGACAGAACTCGCACATTTTTGTTTTTCATAACAACTCAAAATCATTGCACTATCAGTATTGTTGTCATTATTATCCTTATTAGTATAATCATCATTTTCCCTCTTATTAATATCATTATTATTATCACCACTATCATTATTAATATCATTACTATTGCACATCACTTTGTTGTTAGGCAGTGTATTGAAACAAAAACTGCTGAAATTGGCCACAGATTTAATTCGACATCATGACAACCTCTCAGCGAAGCATTCACCATTAGAAAAATCTTTCCACTATGACGCAATCAATTCTTATTCTGCTGATCACGAAAGGCACATCACAAGGCGCCTCTGACAAATTTGCTCATCAAGTGGAACTAATCAGTGTTCAATTATAATTAGAATCACAGGCAGACAATGAAATCTATTCAGATCAAAATTCTCACAGAAAATATGGCAGATATAAAGGAGGCCAAAACCTTCTTACCGAAACTCACATGAAATCACATGGATTTGGAAAATACCTCATCATAATGACAACTATGTCCACACGTGTCTCCGACAGAACTAGAAGGGTTTTTTGTCACGTTCTCCAGAATAATAACTACGTCATGACACATGTGTCAGAAAAGACTTCAACTCGGTACGAACATTCTTCTCGGTAAAGTTTATCGTATCAAACTGATGCGCAAAAGATGGATTGTTAGGATGTTATACACTTTCTAACTGTGCTTATCAGAAGTCTGTACACCAAAGCAATAGGTTAATACAGAATATACGTACTTATTTATCGCACAATGATGAAGTAACCGATGACAATTTGGCACGAATGTAAGACACAGGCTCAAAGCAACTCTCAGTAAAACAATTCTGAGGCCAACGCTAAGTATAAAAACCAGACATGAGGTAGGAATCAGTTCTCTTACTGTATTTGAAAAAAATAAATTTCATTTTCCAGCAGTTCAGGCAGGTGAGATCTGAACCCAGTAGCACATATGCAGGCTTAGTTACGAATCAATCTCCACTAAAATCATGCAGTAGAAAGTCACCCATAACAAGGGCATCTCCGATAGCCACAGAAACTTTCAATCTTCCGGATACCGACCTGATTAACGGTTTGCTTTTGGTGCGCCATCGGTAGATCCCCCGAGCATTAGACACTGGCACTGTAGATGTTACAAATCAATAACAAACTACTGTAGAAACTTAAACAGTTCTTAAAATTGTGGAATTGGCAACCTCTACCACAACCATAACAACCATCTCACTAACCAAATGTTCTGAAATCCTGAGAGTAATTCATTGATTGCACTTAATATCACTGCAAGATTAGTAATAATTTCCCCGAACTGCCACACAGCGCCATTTTCTTCAACCTCTGTATTATACAAATCGTATTATTATTATTATTATTATTATTATTATTATTATTATTATTGTTACACAGCTCTCAGCAGGCTCAATTCCTCACTGCTAGAATTCAGCTACAGAAATGTCCATCAAGATACATGCTCAGAAAACAGATTAGTGGATAACAGATATTTCGATCTTATAGATAATAAACAATACCAACAGAATACAAATGATTCAACGCAAAAGCAATTAAAAAGCATTACAACCACGTTGGTACAGAAAGCAAAATTCTCACATAGCTTTTACGAAAGAAAATAATCACCTTTTTCATCGGCTACAAGCGAAATCTCTACATAAACAGTCCAAGTGCGAAGGCATCCCGAAATGCCACTGCACAATGCCCTTTCAATGGCACCTGAGCAGCAACAACAGTTTTACCACGGGCACAGATGCCCAACGGGTCGCGAGCGCCACTGACGAGTTCATTTTTCAAGTGGCGCTTTGTAAATGTCAGATTACAATATTACAGTCTACCTGTGGCTTACTTGCCACATGTCAAAAAAGAGCTCTTCAAATCAGTTGTGACCTCTGCAGTTTCTGCAGGCAGCTCCACCCATTACAAACGACGCTACAACGCTCAACACAGCTTAGAATGCGGTTGGGAAATATTGACGACAGTCTCACGAGAACCCGAGCCATGATACTCTTGACAATAGTACGAGAGGCACTATTGTCGGAAACGTCGAGTCTCTGACAATAGCGCTTCCGAAGGATCATTAGACAGCCCCATCTCGGATTCTTTGCATATACATATATGCAAAATGCCCCTGACAAGGTAAAAGGAGCACAAAATATCTCTGACAAAGGTACCACAAGCATAAAGTACCTCTGACATGGTGGCACCAAAAGCACAATGCCCGTGGCAGTGGTCCTGGACAACCGATGCCACCACAGGCACAAAATGACCATGACAATGGTATCACAGGGACATAAAATAAAATGTCCCTGAAAAACGTACCAGAAGCACAATGCCTTTTCAACAGCACCCATAGCACAATGTATTTGACAATGGTACCAGAGTTGCAAAATTCCCCTGACAACAGTACAAGATGCCCAAAATGCCCCTTGCAAAGCTATCACAAGCACAACGCCCTTTCAACGTCACCCAAAACGCAACACCCCTTACAGTTCAACCACATGCACAGATGCCTGACAGTGTTACTACATCATAAAATAATTCCCCAAATATGGGTTACCAGCAGAATAATGTCCTTGACAACCGAACCCAAAAGACCACAGTGCCCCCACCCCACGATTCAAACAAAAAACTCGTGGGATAGAAAACAGTTCGTAAGCAAACAATGTAACAGCAGAGACATGTCATCAAACCACACTTCGGCAAAGAGTAACACGCAAACATCGAGCGGTCACATCGTCGGCGTCTAGCTGTGCGTAGCGGACACGTCCACTTTCCGACCACTCTTGTCCCACGTTTCGTGCTGCACTCCGCTGTTCAGGTTAACAATCTGGACGTGAACCGCCGCGAACCGAAGGTTCTTCGGGGGAATCGGACACAACTTGTAGCTGACTTCGTCACCTCCCTTCGGCACCAGGTCCCCTTCGATGCTGAAATAACACAACCAAAACAACATTACAACGGTTATAGAAACTGCTATACACATGTGTACAAGAGCTCCTAAGCAATACTAAGGCCTGCCGCTTCCATCGCGCTTAGAAATGCTGCGTCTGTGAGTCATACCAAACGGTCTTTGCGGAACAGTCTTCCCGACCGTGTGAAGAATGCGCCATCTCTGGAGACATTCAAATCACAGCTCATCGCCTATCTTTTTAAAGTATCATATGAGTGTCACTAATTCTTTGGACTCAAGTACACAGACCTTTCCTTCAGCCTTGGCTGGTCTATGGCACTATACAAATCGCTTAATTATTATTATTATTATTATTATTATTATGACTTTTTGGCCCCGAGGTACTTCATTCCCCCAAGGACTTATTATGATTATTATTTTTTTCCCTGAGGTACTTCATTCCCTCGGGGACTTAGAAATTACTAGTGTAATAATTCAGTAACGGCTACCCCTCTTCAATTATAATTATTATTATTATTATTATTATTGTCATTATTATTATATTTAACAATAATGATTAAATGATCTGAAGCGCCATCTCAGCGTCACTCAGACAGAGGTGGCAGTGTCCTGGAGAGGCATTATTATTATTATTATTATGATCATCATCATCATCATCATCATCATCATCATCATCATCATTAAAGAACTTAGCAGGCATTTCCATGATACACTGGTTTGCATCACTGCATCAAAGTATACTAAGAGAAAAATTTCTATAGACAGGCTCATCTATAAAGGCCGCTAAAACAGACAGGCAGCCTATGGCGGATAAACAATAATAACAACGAGCAAGCACTAAAATGTATGGAAAACTAATCCCTCTCACTGTTGAATGGTTAATTTATCAACGAAATGACATAAGCAACTAAGCAGAATAAACAGACAGAGGAAGGGAATTCCAAATTCTAAGCAGATGGCAGAACTATCCATCCTCACTCAGATATGTGAACAAAGAGCTGTTCGCCCCCATCGGCCGGTCGCACAAATCCGTGTCCCTTCTCTCGACAGAATTCGATCATCTGACCGTAGTGTGTTGGTCCAGCCAAGATTTTCTCCGATCTGCATAAAAAAAACGAGTCCAATCATTAGAGTGAAATTAGTGCTTGCTGAGCATTCGATCAATCAGAAAATGTGCTGTGATCAGCAGACATCAATTTGGCCACAATACTTATAGACAAAAATTAGACAGCAGGGTACAGGTTCGATCTTCCCCCACTGACATGGTAACTGTGTAGGGACCTCGAGCAAGTCCTTTACTCACAATTGCTCAGCGCCATCGATTGACGCCTGCTCGTTAGATATTGGTGCTCATTACTGCATAATAACAATAATGAAATTGCCAATAACCATTCTATAGGAAAAGGAGAAAGTTTTTCACAGGGAGTAAATCTGTACTTGCTCAGAGACCATAACAATACATTACCCTGGCCACAACAATACTACACTAAATTGGGAAATATTTAACAGGGAGTAACACTTTTAATAAATCCTTACTCAAAGACAGTACCAATACACTAACTGCGAACATTTTCAACAAAGAGTACAGTGTTAAGTACACCCTACCTCAGGGACAATAACAATTATTGACTACTCTGCCAACAACCATTCTACATGAAACTGTAGCAATTTTTAATACAGAGTAAAATGCATACACATCCTTACTCAGACATGTGAAGTTACACTATTTCTGCCAAATACCAATCTATACTCAACTGGGAAAGTTTTTAACAGAGTAAAATGTAAGCCTACAGTTACATCAAAACTGTAATGTTACAAAAGTATTCTACGATGAAACTATGGATATTTTTTAATAGGGATTAAAAAGCGCCAGCAAATGCTTACTCGGAGACTGTTCGCTTCCGTCTGCTAATGACCCGCATGGCGTGCGTAGTGGGAGAAGACGGGGAACTTGGAGGAGAGAAGTCAGAGGATTGACTGAGGGAATCATTCCCTTCATCGCTTTCATGCAGACTCAAACGCATCGACATCTTTGACCGTAGATTGTGAAATACACCGATTCAAGCCTTAACAAATCATAATTTCAAAAATTACATGGCATGTCTGAGATTTTAGATCATCAGCTTTGGTTAGTTACAGTTGAACCACTGTGTTATAAAAAGACGATTAGCATCACCCTCTTCCTTTACCCAGACTTGGGACTGGCACCACTTGAAAACGGCATTAGTGGTTTGGCTAGTTATTTAATAATGCTGAGTCATGGCAAAGACAATCTGTATTACCCTCCTCCTTTACTCAGGCTTGGGACTGGCACTAGTGCTTCTCAGATCATCAGCACCTTCAAATGGTGTTGTAATAAATAACTAAGTACATAAATGGCATTGATAAACCATATTTTAAACACACTTTTAGCTTCTGTCAGCCATTCAAAACTGCACGGTTATAAAAGGCAGAGCTGTTGTGAGTAAAATATCAGCTTCTAATGCTTGAAGCCACTAACTGATCAACTTTAAATGCCATCACTTTGTACCAGTGACACACAGGTTTTTAAACTACTTTTACAGGTTAAATAAATTATTAAGTCGAGTAAGTTTCTGTGATACATGTACGAATGTTCGAGAAAACGTTACTTGATTAATTTGACACTCATGACTAGTTCTTATGGCGCTCCGCATGTCGACGACCCATTACTTACTTATTTACTGGACAAGCGCCGCGTGCAGCCTGTAGCACTCAATTTCTGTCAAAAAATTTTATATGACCGCCCCACCCATATTGCAAAAGAAATTTCGGTTTCGCAAAAAGCTGAAATTGAAATTTTACCCTGCTAAGAATTTGGCAAAATGTGCGATTCCAATCCAGGTTAAATTCACGTAAAAGCGGGAAAATGCTCTGCTCAACTTTCTACCGTTCAAAATCGTACAACCCAAAGTACACATTAGGTCAAGGCTGAAACGGAGGCGTTGAATCACATAAACATCATAAAATCCAGCCTTACAGATAGGTTTAAGTCGATTAAGTTTATAGTAATTTTATGCACGTTGTTAACAAATAAACATAAACCATAAAAAGTGAATGATTACTTCGTAAGAAAACGAAACGAGGCTTATGTTCACCAAGCCCAAACAAGCTCAGGATCTTCACAGACGTCTTCAAAACAAAGTGTTTTCGCACGTTCCCCGTGATGTTTTATGCCACGAAAACAATTTGGCATTATTCTTCATTTTCCATTTTTTATTTCTTAAATTCAATATAATAAGTAAGAAGACCTGCTTGGTAACCTGTCAGTGAAAAAGCAAGTTTACTGTATTGCGGTTTCATTCTCATCTAATCTATTCTGAAGACCTATGCAGCTTCGTTAAAATACTTACTCATAATGGTCATTCATTGTTACATTTTAACTGGTTTAACCAAATAGGGTATATTTACTGTGGTTTAACCATGCTATTCCTTAGGCTCTTCAGCTCTATTAGATACCGATGTAAATTTAAATAAATGTAAATGTACAACGTTGTTCCATAGCGAAAGTACAGCCTTGACCCTGCTCATTTTCAGTTTATGTGGGGTGCGTATAGCAAATCCATGAAGCCTCAATCCCCGAAATTTAATTTCCACCAGATCCCCCAATCTATTTCCCAAGTTAACACCAAAATCTCGAAAATAAACCTAGCTGTTGTGTTCCGGATGGCACGGAAATGATATATCAGGTAATACTGCATATATAACTCGGGATTTTGAAGATCTTAGAAGAAATTTCCAAGATTTTGTTCTTTTTACATATTTATCACTTTTTAAGGATCTGATTTTTCTATCGAAAATATTTTGCTGACTCGATTCCTCTACCATGTTAGTTATTGTACTAAATACTCAGAATAATTGGCTTATAAATGGTTAATAATTTCTTTGTTTGTCGTGTCATGCGAAAACTACACGACTTACTTATTTTCATTTCGGAAAAGTGGCATCTCTATTATGCAATTCGTTTACGTTCAATGGCGGATGGTTTTGCAGATGTAATGGTTTTTCACTAAATTAATATTTCGAATTAATTAATTTCAGGGAATTATGAAACCGTCTGCCTTTGAATCTTTCTGAGCAAGATCCTGGTACTGAGTAAAATATGTAGTAATGCAGGCTAGGGGCTGTTTTTAAATGCTGATGGTGTTTGCGACAGGGCAAGCAGTCTATGGCTGGCCAAATGAAAGAGCGTGCAAAAAGAAAACACTTACTTAGTTGTTCCCATGCACTTCTGGCAACGCATCTTCTCCATTCGTCTCTGTCCATCGCCAGTCTTCGGACCTGTCCCACGATATCTCCAAGCACCTAAAGTCGTCGCGGCACTAAAATGCTTGGTAGTGCAGAAAAATCCTGTAGGGCGTGCCCTGTTATTTTACTCTGTTACTTATTGATTATTAATTCTAAATGTATTCGATGGTACTTCAAAAGGAGCTGTAATATGCCAGAATAATTTCTGTCGACGTAAACGGCCCTTGTTGCCTTAAGATGTTGTTAAACTCAGTAGCATGCAGTCCTCTACTTTCTCACTTAGACTTTGACTGGCCACGTTATTTAGAAGCAGGGCCACCACAAACTACCATAAATTTATCAAAAATTAATTTACAAATTTCTACCCAATTTAATATTTCTTGTGTATTTTGAGGTTTGACAGAACCTTCTGTCCATCCTGCTACAGGAAGATGAGACACATTTTGTGTTTTTTATTCTAAACATTTCATGGACTTTTCAGTTTCAGCCAATTTTGGGTGAACTTACAATCATGTATTAGTTATATTAAAATATGACTGATTCTATATCCAAGCACTACTTTTCTACAAAGCACCAGAAAAATTGTAGCTAAAATAAGAGGTTTTTATTTTAAATATAGGTAACAATTTAAGAAAGCTGCTTATCAAAATCAGCTTTTTTGTAAGCAATTTCTGTTAGTCATTGTATCAAATATATGTGTTTTGTAATTTTAGTTGAGTGCATTCGAATCGTACAACAACGTTAGGTGTGAACTTCAATGATGGCTGAGAAGGAGAAAAAGATGAGGATCCCATCTTCGGTTTCTTCAGATTCGTTGAAGGCCATATCCGAGTCGAGAGGTTACGCGCTAAGCGAAGACGCTGCGCAGTACTTAGCCAACGAAGTGACGTATCGACTGAAGACCGTTGTACAAGAAGCGAAGAAATTTCAGCTGCACGGCAAACGGAAACGAATGAACATTGACGACTTCTGTTATGCGCTCAAGTGCAAAGGTTACGACCCGATCTACGGAGTTCATTCCCAGGAGCAGGCGTCGTTCCGCCACGCAGCCGGAGGAGGTAGAGAAGTGTACTTTACGGAGGAGAAGGAGATGGATTTGCAGGACTTCATAAACGCGCCTCTCGCAAAACTTCCGAACGACGTGAGCTTGAAGACTCACTGGCTGAGCATCGAAGGCGTACAGCCGGCCGTGCCGGAAAACCCGCCGTCGATCTCCAAAGATCTCCAGATGAAGGAGATTCTCGATCCGTCGATAAAAGCGTCCGTCAACAAACTCGGAGCGAAACCGGCCGGTGGTATGACCAAGGGAAAGACGTCGTTGAAAGTGCCGGAGAAAGTCAAGTTGAAGGAAGTTACGACGCATGAGTTGAGCTTAGAGCAGCAGCACTACTACATCGAATTAACGGACGCGTGCGTTGGCTCCGACGAAATCAGAAGATCTGAGGCTTTAACGAGTCTGGCCACCGATCCGGGACTGCCACCGCTGGTGCCTCGACTGTGTACGTTCATCTTAGAGGGAGTGAGGATCAACGTTGGCCAGAACAATTTGGTGCTGTTGATCTATCTGATGCGGATGACAAAAGCCCTGATGGAGAATCCGTCGGTCTACTTAGAGAAGTGTCTGCACTTGCTCATTCCAGCGTTGTTGTCGTGTACCATCAGCAAGCAGCTCTGCCAACGACCCGACACGGGCAAACACTGGGCGCTGCGCGACTTCGCGGCACGACAGCTCAGTATGCTGTGCCGGTCATACAACACGGTCACCAACAGCATTCAGGAACGAATAACAAACATATTTAGCTCTCACTTTTTGAAGAACTTTAATCAGCTTTCGACGCACTACGGAACGATCGTTGGTCTCGGTGAGCTAGGATCGGAAACGGTGAAGCTTTTCGTCCTGCCCTACGTGAAGCTCGAGGCCGACCGGCTGGCCAGCACGCTCGATAATTCTCTGGGAAACAGCATCGGATCGCTCAACGCGACCGAACGAAACGCGGCCGAACCCATCAAACAGGCACTGCTCAAGATCCTTCCTCCCGTGCTGAAGTCGGTTCGTGCATCACCAGACAATCTCGACGACTACAAAAACGATTACGGCTACCTGGGACCCGCGCTGCACTCGGCCGTGACGAAACTGCGACAGCCTGCGGTCACGACGCCCTCTTCATCCTTGATATCCATTCAGAAACCTATCATGCAGATGACACAACCGCGACCGCCCTCTGTAGTTCTACACAGTTCTACCTCTCAACCGATCCAACAGATCCGTCCGATCACAAGCACCAGGCTTCCCGTCATCGGCCTGGCCAACCCAGCGTCGAACGTAGCGTCACCCAGAGTGATGTACGTATCGCAGACGCGATCGAACGTTCCGCTCTTTCAGTCCGTGTCGAATCCGGCGCAACCGCAGACCGCTTTCATTCGGGTCGTCTCGTCCGGGAGCAGCATGCCTGGGTCTCCGGCAGTCGTCGGACAACAGACGCCAAAGCTCGTGATGGTGACAACGCCCTCGGCGCAGGCGAAGACGGGTCCGGACTTGGGAATGAAGAGTGTGTTTACTGTGGATGGGGCTCCATCTGCTTCAACTCAGGAATCGTCGAACCAGTAGAATCGGTTTTCTTGAAACTGAGACGTTTGCACTTGTATTTTGGTATTTAGATTAGGTGTGACTGCAGTCGATGTGTACACTCCCAGCGTCGCTTTCGTCTGCGTTTTAAAACTCACTTGGTTGATTGGTCAGGTAGTGGTGCCTTTGAGCACTTTTGTGAGGTGCTTGAGAGGCAATATATTAAGTGTCTTCATACACTTACGTGTACATACATACATTCACTTACATACATTACATACATACAGTGTCCATGTTGTTACTAGTTTAAATGCATATATAGGGTTATCTGATAAAAATAAGACTGAGATATTTTATTAGATAGATGTGCTGGATCTTGTCTTGTTTCTGGCTAGAGGTGCCATGGACAATGTTGTTCTTGCAATAAAAAATGTGTAGGTTGTCATGAGTTGACCGTCACAAAGTCTTTGAGGGTTTATACTGTATACAGACACCTTCTAAGTTTTCATCTTATTTGCCGGCTGTTCTGTCCAGACCTGAACTTCTTGCAGAACCCATGTTTTGTGGATGTGCATTGTTAAAAGTCATGTCTTTAATGGCTAACTCTGATTTAGCTAGAATGAAATCGTGTGGCAGTATAGTGGATGATTAACATGGCTTATCACCAGACAGTGTTCCGTTATTGATTCTTGTAAGAAAGGATACTGGATGGAATGAACGAACAGACGAGTTGTTTAACGGCACAATGCCACCACTGGCATCATCTCAGCTTTTCTTATGGAAGGCAGTTGCACTGCTTGTCATATATGCCCCACGTTGCTGGTGGAGGAAAACTGTTGAATAAGTATGGAACCCATCTTGTTACTGAAGTACAATGATGAAGATATTGGTCTGTAAGGATGAATATATATTGGTCTGGTTTAAAATACAGTATGGTGAGCCCAGAACTTAAAATAGGCCTAGCTCATAGCTACCTGAATGGAAGTAAGTTCCTATGACCCATTCCTGCACTACCTACAGCATATCGCCTGTAGTCCACCCTGAGTGTATGCTACGCCACTGAGGTCCGTGCAACACCGACCTATGGTCTCTACACTATATTTTCAATGAATTTCATGGGTGACATTCTTCACCGTTGCCATTTTGAATGGGTGCCACGCCATTTAATAATGGCTGTCAGAGGTGGCATATACAAGTCACACCTCTCGCAGCCGTACTTCTCTCGGTAGTATGTATGTCTGATAGCTGCAAGGACTGAACTGTGGCTCATTTGAATGCCAATCAATTTGAAGGCCAATATAGACAAATTATAGGTCCCCCACCTATACGTTCATACATTATCAATGTACCATACGCAAGCGGGTTACCCCATCCCCTCCATGCATACACACCAAATGGATGGCCCCTTACTGGCCCTTAGGTTTATACCGCACAGACGAAGTCTGTGGGTTTAAGGAACTCGATCAGTGGCGTCGCTATAGACCACTGGCGGCGATCTTGTTCCACAGGTGGGGGGGGGGCACGAACTGATCTGGTGAAAAGAGTTTTGAACTGATCTGCTCAAAAAAGGTCAACATGTTGTCATTATTTTTCATTTTTCACTTTCTAATTTTTTACATTCAACATAATAAGTAAGAAGACTAGCTTGGTAATCTATCTGTGAAAAGCAAGTTTACTGTATCCCGGTTTAATTCTAATCTAATGATTCTAATCTATTCTGAAGACGATGAAGACCTATACAGCTTCGTATAATTAGTCAAAATGGTCACTATTTTTTTATATTTTAACTGCCATAACAGAACCTTTAGATCTGTTAGATACCGATGTAAATTTAAATAAACGTAAATGTACACGTTGTTCTATAGCGAACGTACAGCCTCGACCCTGCTTATTTTCAGTTTCCTGATCTGGTACACTGGAAATCGGACTTGGACCTCTTTTGAACTACATTCTGGAAAACCCCTCTGATTTGGTTTGGCCTTCTGGAAACTGGACTCGGACCTCTTTTGGATTACTATCTGGAACCCCTCTGATTTGACGTAGCACTGGTGAATAGGCTGGTGCCCTGCGCTTGGCCTTCAAGTGACGCTTTAGAAGTTTTGAGATTACGATTACGATGTGTAGCAAATCGACGAAGCTCCAATCACAGTATAAGTAATTATTTATACTGTGCTCCAATCCCGGAAATTTAATTTCTACCAGAACCCTAACCTATTTTCTAAGTGAACACCAAAATCTCGAAAATAAAAGTAATTGTTGTGTCCCGGATCCACTTAAATTAAATGTTAGGTATTAGATAACACGACATTTCTGGATTTCGAATATTATTTTGGAAAAAATATATTTTCAAGATTTTATTCTTTTTTTACATATTCATCACTTTTGAAGGATCTGGTTTCGATCAAAAATTTTACGTTGACCCCATTCCTCTACCGTGTTAGTTATTGTACTAAATAATTATTTAGAATAACTGACTTATAACTGGTTATAATTTCTTTATCGTGTAATGCGAAAGCTACACGACTTACTTATTTTCATTTTCAGAAAAGTTGCATCTATGCACTTGTAATTCGTTAACGTTCAATGGCGGATGGTTTGCTGATGTAGTGGTTATTCGCTAACCATATTCGCTAAGTTATTCGCTAAATTAATTTCGAATTGAGTAATTTCGGGGAATTATGAAATCGTCTGCCTTTGAATCTTTTTGAGCAAGATCCTGGTACTGAATAAAATATGTAGTAATGCAGGCTAGGGGCAGTTTTTAAAAATGCTGATGCTGTTAGCGACAGGGCAAGCAGTCTATGGCTGGCCAAATGAAAGAGCGTGCAAAAAGAAAACACTTGCTTAGTCGTTCCCATGCACTTCGAGCAAACGCATCTTCTCCAATCGTCTGTAGGGAATGCCCTGCTATTTTATTCTATTACTTACTGATTATTAATTCTAAATGTATTCGATGGTATTTCAAAAGGAGCCAGAATAATTTCTGTCGACGTAAACGGCCCTTGTTGCCTTAAGATGTTAAACTCGGTAGCATGCAGCGTTCTTAGCCATTGACTGACCACGTTATTTAGAAGCAGGGCCACCACAAACTACCATAAATTTATTAAAAATTAAGTTAAAAATTTCTACCCATTTTAATATTTCTTGTGTATTTTGAGGTTTGGCAGAACCTTCTGTCCATCCTGCTACAGGGAGATGAGACACATTTTGTGTTTTTTATTCTAAACATTTCATGGACTTTTCAGTTTCAGCCAATTTTGTGTGAACTTGCAATCTTGTGTAAGTTATATTAAAATATTACTTATTCTATATATCCAAGCACTACTTTTCTACAAAGCACCAGAAAAATTGTAGCTAAAATAAGAGGTTTTTATTTTAAATATAGGTAACAATTTAAGAAAGCAGCTAATCAAATCAGCTTTTTCTGTGAGCCATTTCTGTTTAGTCATTGTATCATATATGTGTTTTGTAATTTTAGTTGAGCGCATTCAAATCGTTCAACAACGTTGGGTGTGAACTTCAATGATGGCTGAGAAGGAGAAAAAGACGAGGATCCCGTCTTCAGTTTCTTCAGACTCGTTGAAGGCAATATCCGAGTCGAGAGGTTACGCACTAAGCGAAGACGCTGCACAGTACTTAGCCGACGAAGTGACGTATCGACTAAAGACTGTTGTACAAGAAGCGAAGAAATTTCAGCTGCATGGCAAAAGAAAACGAATGAACATTGACGACTTCTGTTATGCGCTCAAGCGCAAAGGATACGATCCAATCTACGGAGTTCATTCCCAGGAGCAGGCGTCATTTCGCCATGCAGCCGGGGGAGGCAGAGAAGTGTACTTTACGGAGGAGAAAGAGATGGATCTGCAGGACTTCATAAACGCACCTCTTGCAAAACTTCCGAACGACGTGAGCCTGAAGACTCACTGGTTGAGTATCGAAGGCGTTCAGCCAGCCGTGCCGGAAAACCCGCCGTCGATCTCGAAGGATCTCCAGATGAAGGAGATTCTCGATCCGTCGATTAAAGCGTCTGTTAACAAACTCGGAGCGAAACCGGCCGGCGTTATGAACAAGGGAAAGAATTCGTTGAAAGTGCCGGAGAAAGTCAAGTTGAAGGAAGTTACGACACATGAGTTGAGTTTAGAGCAACAGCACTACTACATCGAATTAACGGACGCATGCGTTGGCTCCGACGAAATCAGAAGGTCCGAGGCTTTAACGAGCCTGGCCACCGATCCGGGACTGCCACCGCTGGTGCCTCGACTGTGTACGTTCATCTTAGAGGGAGTGAGGATCAACGTTGGCCAGAACAATTTGGCGCTGTTGATATATCTGATGCGGATGACAAAAGCCCTGATGGAGAATCCGTCAGTCTACTTAGAGAAATGTCTTCACCTGCTTATTCCAGCGCTGTCATCGTGTACCATCAGCAAGCAGCTCTGCCAACGACCCGACACGGACAACCACTGGGCGTTGCGCGACTTCGCAGCACGACAGCTCAGTATGCTGTGCCGGTCATACAACACGGTCACCAACAGCATTCAGGAACGAATAACAAACATATTTAGCTCTCACTTTTTGAAGAACTTTAATCAGCTTTCGACGCACTACGGCACGATCGTAGGTCTTGGTGAGCTCGGATCGGAAACGGTGAAGCTTTTCGTTCTGCCCTACGTGAAGCTCGAGGCCGACCGGCTGGCCAGCACGCTGGATAATTCTCTCGGAAACAGCATCGGATCGCTCAACGCAACCGAACGAAACGCGGCCGAACACATCAAACAGGCGTTGCTCAAGATCCTTCCTCCAGTGCTGAAATCGGTTCGTGCGTCACCAGACAATCTCGACGACTACAAAAACGATTACGGCTACCTGGGACCCGCGCTGCACTCGGCCGTGACGAAGCTGCGACAGCCTGCGGTCACGACGCCCTCTTCGTCTTTGATATCCATTCAGAAACCTATCATGCAGATGACACAGCCAAGACCACCCTCTGTAGTTCTACACAGTTCTACCTCTCAACCGATCCAACAAATCCGTCCGATCACGAGCACCCGACTTCCGGTCATAGGTCTGGCCAACCCAGCGTCGAACGTTGCATCACCCAGAGTGATGTACGTATCACAGTCACGACCGAACGTTCCACTGTTTCAGTCCGTGTCGAATCCAGCGCAACCGCAAACCGCTTTCATCCGGGTCGTCTCGTCCGGGAGCAGCATGCCCGGGTCTCCGGCGGTCGTCGGACAACAGACACCGAAGCTGGTGATGGTGACGACGCCCTCAGCACAGACGAAGCCCAGTCCGGACTTGGGAATGAAGAGCGTTTTCACTTCAGATGGGGCTCCATCTGCATCGACTCAGGAATCGTCGAACCAGTAGAATCGGTTTTCCTGAAACTGAGACGCTTGCACGTGTAGTTTATTATTTAGATACGGTGTGACTGCGGTCGGTGTGTTCACACCCACCGTCGCTTTCGTCTGCGTTTTAAAACTCACTTGGTTGAATGTCGGATAGTGGCGCCTTTGAGCACTTTAGTGAAGTGCTTGAGAGGCAATATATTAAGTGTCTTCATACACTTACATGTACATACATACATTCACTTACATTACATATATACAGTGTCCATGTTGTTGCTAGTTTTAAGTGCATATAGGGTTATAGGGTTATCTGAAGATAAGACTGAGATATTTTATGAGAGAGACATGCTTGACCTGGATCTTGTCTTGTTTCTGGCTAAAGGTGTCGTGTCCACCATGTTGTTCTTGCAATTGTCATGTGTAGGTTGTCATGAGTTGACTGTCACGAAGTCTTTAGGGGTTTATACTGTATACAGACACCTTCTAAGTTATCATCTTATTTGCCGGCTGGTCTGTCGAGACCTGAAGTTCTTGCAGGACCCATATTTTGTGGATTTGCATTGTTGAAAGTATGTCTAAAAGGCTAACTTTGATTTAGCTAGAATGAAATCGTGTGGCAGTATGGTGGATGATTAACATGGCTTGTCACCAGACAGTGTTCTGTTGTTGCTTCTTGTTGTAAGAAAGGAAACTGGATGGAATGAACGAACAGATGAATTGTTTTACGGCACTGTACCACCACTGACATGATCTCACAGCTTTGTTATGGAAACCATGTACAGTGTACAGTACACCCCCACTTTGTTGGTTAAGGGTTTTGCTGGACGAGGAAACTTGAATAAATATGGAGCCCATCTTGTTACTGGAGTACAATGATGAAGATATTGTTCTGGTTTAAAATACAGTATGGTGAGCCCAGAACCTAAACTGAACCTAGCTACTGTGCCTGAATGGAAGTTTGTTCCTACGACCCATTCCTGCACTCAGTGTGATTCTCGTTAACGTTAACGATAACGAAAATGTTCGTTAACGAACAAAATATGATTTCGTTAACGATAACTATAACTGTAACTAAAAAATATCATTAACTATAACTATAACGAAAATAACACTAACGAAAACTAATCGCTATTTTCGTTAATGAAATAAAAAAAGTGCAATATCGATAAACATGAGAACGTGAAAATGCGCGACATGTTCACCCGGATTTTGGATTTGTGAATTAACCCAGTAGGCCTAGCAGTGGCTCATTCATCGATATTTATAGTCCAAATCATGGATTCTGAGTCTAAAATATAGATATCAATGGGCTGATTTTATTAAATGTAATTATTGTGTAAACGTTTCTATAACGATTGCAACCCAAGTTGACTAGCGCAAAATCGAAAAATTAGTAAGTTAGTGATATTAATCTTGTAGCCAAAATGTCTCTAAAGATCTTTGCTTTGTTTTAAATTATCTTGTTTAGGCCATATATTGTTCCCAGATAAAATGAGAAAACGTGCTGCATAATTATGCTCTTTGCGAATATCCTGCGTTCTTTGCAAAAATCTAATAATTATTATTTCAAGTTTCTTTTTGATAGAAAGATAATTTTTTCTTCAATTGTTAATATTAAAGAGCGAGAAACTTGCTTTGATCTTAAATAAAAAAAGTTATCATGTTCATGTTCAAATTAGAAATGTTAATAATAAAACTGAAATTGAATATACATTTTAAAGAAAACGAGATTGTATTTTTGAATGAAAAAATCCATTAATTATCTGTGACGGTCAGTGCATGTGCTGGAGCCATTAAGTATCAAATTCAAAATCTCAATAATAACATTTTGTTTTTCGCCAATTTCAGTTTTTTTGCATTTGTTAGAGTCATAGAAATTTACTGGGGTGGGGCAATCCTTCTAATGCTTGTGTCATTTTCTTTGACATAATTTTTTAGTGGGTCCTTGAATGTTTGACAGTTGTTGACAAGGGGAGGAGATCAAAAACTGCCTAAAATTTGTTGACATAATTAATCGATGATCCCATAAAGACCAGGTGGAGCGCATTGTGGCCAGTTGTAACTATGTACTAACTAAAATTAACTAAAATAAAAGTCCAGTAACTATAACTATAATTATAACTAAAAATAATACTAACTATAACTGTAACTATAACTAAAATGAAAAATCATTAACTATAACTGTAACTATAACTAAAAAATAATACTAACTATAACTGTAACTATAACTAAAATGAAAAACCATTAACTATAACTGTAACTATAACTAAAATAAAATCTGTAAGGAGAATCACACTGCCTGCACTAGGCCCCTACCTACAGCATATCCATAGGTGGAGAGTTGGTCCTGGGTTGGGGGGTTGTATACTTAACGTATAATTATGCTCGCCAGTTGCCACAACTGGCAGCACATACATAGGCGTAATTTGTGGGGGGTACGATGGGTACCCGTACCCCCACTTTTTGGACTGGGGGGTACCGTACCCCTACTTTTTGAACAATGCCAATCAGTATTTATTTAATGTGCCTTCCCAGAGATCGCAGTCTTTGCCTTGCTTCTTGTATGTAAGAATTGGTACCCCCACTTTTTAGACTAAAGTTACTCCCCTGAGCACATACGTTACGTTTTGCTGTGCAAGCACCAGTCAAAGGGTAAACAGTGGAAAATACTGTAGAAATATATACTGATATTTATGAAATATTCAAATATTGGGGGCTTTAAGCAACTCCATCCCCCACCTCAAATTTGGGGGGACTGCCCCTGAGCAGTCGCCTGCAGTCATTGAAGGTGCGTGTACCTGGCCATAGGGACAGTCTGTGGTCGTCTGGGTGAACTCTTCGTTTACTCCCAGTATATCTGCAGGCCTTGGCCTTCCTACCCATGTGGAGATCCTCCATCTCCGTCGCCTGAATGGGTGCCACGCCATTTAAGGTCTGTCCAACACGGACCTATGGTCTGTACACTGAATGAATTTGTCGGGTGATATCTTTCACCGTAGCCCGTTTGAATGGGTGCCACGCCATTTAAGGTCCTCGATCCGATCGTGCATGCAGACCTATAATTTCTGAAAGCATGATCTCAGTAAGACCAATGGAGTGCAGTTACTGTGTGATTTGCTTGTCATTGTTACACTGAAGCCTGCGTGTATGATGTAAGCTTACAACTAAGTCCTCTTGCAATCGGCGTAGTTATGTAGGTACATGTAGACAAATTTTTTAAGTTGATATATAATGTTAAGAATGTTATCTTGTGAATGTTTTCGCGTACCACTTAGCGAAACCTGGCTTACCACTAGTGGTGCGCGTACCGCCGTTTGAAACCGCTGCTTTAGGGGCCATCCATACTAAAATCCGGGAAAATTATTTGACCCTCCCCACTCTATACGAACCCCACCCGTGTGCGTACGCACGCGTGACGCACCTTCCCCTCTCCCTCCCCTTATAGAAGGGTCTCTAGTTAATCCATGGGGCAGGCTGTGTCGGACTCACTGCTGAGCTGTGTGATACTGTAATAATAGCAGTCGGTAGTGTAGTGATACCTCTCCCACAATCCTACTTCTTCCGGACTTGTCTGATGGCTGCAACAACTGAACTGTGACTCATTTGAAGGCCAATCAATTTGAAGGCCAATAGACACGTAGACAAATTATAGTCTTTACCCACCCACGTTTTCTATGCGTATGTACATTATCATTTCATTCATTCATTCTGGACATTTATATAGCGCTTCTTCAAGAGACCTACTCAGAGGCGCTCCCAGCCCAGCCACGGCTAAACAGATAGGTCTTGAGTTGTCGTAAGAAAACAGGTGAATTATTCCGGGGAAAGCAGCGTAAGGATATCGGAAGACCATTCCAGGTAGACGGGCCAACAACCGAGAAGGCTCGGCGTTGCCTGACTGCGGAGCGGGTCCGAGGGACCAATAGCTCCCCATTAGTCGCAGATCGCAAAGCTCTGCGGGAAGCTAAGTCAGAAATCGGGCAGCAGAGTTCAGACAGGTAGGATGGGGCGCTACCGGAGAGACACCGCCAAACTAGTGCTGCTATCCTGTAGGAGATGCGCTCAGAGGCAGGAAGCCAATGTAAGACGTCACGCATATAGGCAGAGACTGGGGCATATTTTGGAATGCGACCAATAAGTCTAGCAGCAGAACGAAGGACCCGGTCAAGTCGCCCCATTAGGCCCTTGGAGTGACCAACAAGGACCGAGCAACAGTGGTCAACTCTACCAGTGACAAATGCATGAACTAAGATCACTGCAGCGTCATGGGAGAGGGACCTCAGTACAACACGCAACTGCCGGAGCTGATAATAACAGTTCCGAGTGACCAAGTTAACGTGCTGCGAGAGACTAAGCTCTCGATCCAGCGTAACACCTAGGTCACGAACAGTAAGGGAGAAAGTGATATGGGGAAAGGTTTCAGTCAATTGGTGTAGGTCAACCCCCGCCAGCTGTCTACGACCACCAAGCCAAATGAATTGAGTTTTGGACGGGTTCAGAAGCAACCGGTTTGAGGCCATCCAAGATGAGAGGGCATCAATAGCGCGGCACATCAATCCAACAGAAGCCACTGCATCAGCTGCGCGGCAGTGGACATATGCTTGGATGTCGTCAGCATAAAGCTGATGAAGCAGTCCACATGACTGTAGCAAGGAACTAATATCAGAAGTAAATAAAACATAAAGTAGCGGGCCAAGGACGGACCCCTGGGGCACACCAAAGAGGGCAGGGACCCAGCGGGACCTGGAGGAACCAGCAGTAACACAGTTAGTGCGACCAGTAAGATAGGATGATAGCCAGTCTAACGGTTTTCCAACCAGCCCAAAGGAAACAGAGAGGCGCTTTAGAAGTATAGCATGGTCGACAGAGTCGAATGCTGAGCTAACATCAAAAAGGGCTAAAAGGGTAATCTGACCACAGTCCATGGCGCCATATAAATCCGACAGGAGGCGGACCAGTAAAGTTTCGGTGGAATGATTCCTCCGAAAACCCGACTGGAGGGATGGGAGTAAACCATTCATATTTAGATAACCAATTAGTTGATTTGCAACAATGCGCTCCAATATTTTGGAGAGGAATGTAACATTTGCAATCGGGCGGTAGTTTGCAGGATCAGTTGAGTCCAGCCCGTCTCGCTTCATGGCCGGAATGAGAATTGACCGCTTCTGAGAAGTAGGTAGATGGGCCTCCTGGATCGACCGATTGCAGAGCAGGGTGAGGAACGGCAGGAGGTCGTCGACAAGTTCCTACATTATCAGTAGAACCCCCCCCCCATACGTCTGCGGGCTTAGGGAGCTCGATCAGTGGCGGCGCTAGACTTCCCGAAATGTGGGTAGTATTGGAGGCCGTCAACTTAAAAGGAAGGAAAACAGCAATCGTCAATGACTGGCTCCTCAGTCTTTCTCTTCCTCTGTTCCGGGAACGCCTGAAGTCCATTTTTGTTTGTTATCGATAAATGTAAATGTAAATCTCCGAAATTTCTCAGCGCAACACAAAAGCCGAGTCAGAGAGACCAGCTTCTACACCGGCGCCTTATAAAATCAAGTCCGCAAAAGCCAGGCTGCCTTGTTCGTTAATAGTAACTATAGTTACCGCAAAATAATAGCCTAACTATATATATATAATTACAGTAACGCGCTTCAAGTAACGCGGTAACGTACACACTGGTAACTGCAAGATAAAGTTGGCTACTCGTTTGACCTGCCTAGATATTCTAGGCGCAGTCGTAGGTAGTTTTTGGGTCAGGGTTTCTTAGACGTCGTGAACAACAGGTGCTTGGATGATTTTCTTTCTCACGATACACCTGTAGAGTGTTCTTGCGTGTACAATGCGTAGACGTGTCCACGTTGTTCGTATCTTCGTTGACACGTGTTAAACCGATGTTCGGAAACGTAGGGAAGCAAGAGGAATAGGAAGAGTTTACGGTAGAAGTTCTGCCTCTGCAACTCACGACGAAGACAGAATACGAGAAGATGATCATGAACAACTGGTGAGAAATGATCTTTCGCTCCTGCACAAAGCGATCTCTTCCCTCATAAATTATTGTTCTATTCTGTAAATCTGTACGACGTCTTTCTTCACGTTTGCCTCCTTTATCTGATCTCTTCTCTGCCTCCTCTCTCTATCTCTATCTCCTCTCTTCTGCATCCTCTATCTCTCTCCTCTCTTGTCTGCATCCTCTATCTCTCTCCTCTCCTCTGCATCCTCTATCTCTCTCCTCTCCTCTGCATCCTCTATCTCTCTCCTCTCTTCTCTGCATCCTCTATCTCTCTCCTCTCCTCTCTGCGTTCTCTATCTCTCTCCTCTCTTCTCTGCATCCTCTATCTCTCTACTCTCCTCTCTGCATCCTCCATCTCTCTCCTCTCTTCTCTGCATCCTCTATCTCTCTCCACTCTGCATCCTCTATCTCTCTCCTCTCTTCTCTGCATCATCTATCTCTCTCCTCTCTTTTCTGCATCCTCTATCTCTCTCCTCTCTTTTCTGCATCCTCTATCTCTCTCCTCTCTTCTCTGCATCATCTATCTCTCTCCTCTCTTTTCTGCATCCTCTATCTCTCTCCACTCTGCATCCTCTATCTCTCTCCTCTCTTCTCTGCATCCTCTATCTCTCTCCTCTCTTCTCTGCATCCTCTATCTCTCTCCTCTCTTTTCTGCATCCTCTATCTCTCTCGTCTCTTCTCTGCATCCTGTATCTCTCCTCTCTTCTCTGCCTCCTCTATCTCCTCTCTCCTCCGCCTCCGCTATCTCTCTCCTCTCTTCTCTGCATCCTGTATCTCTCCCACTCTCTTCTCTGCCTCCTCTATCTCCTCTCTCCTCCGCCTCCTCTATCTCTCTCCTCTCTTCTCTGCATCCTGTATCTCTCCCACTCTCTTCTCTGCCTCCTCTATCTCCTATCTCCTCCGCCTCCTCTATCTCTCTCCTCTCTTCTCTGCATCCTGTATCTCTCTCCTCTCTTCTCTGCCTCCTCGATCCATTCTCTGTGGCAACCGAACTTGGATCTCCATATCTTATCTCTGGACAACCATTCTGACACGACATAGCGCTGGTACCAAACGCTTCAGCTTTAGAACAGCGATTTAGAAATTTGGAGTTAACTCTTAGGCCTAAGATTCGCTCAAGTATAGTTCATACTGTTTTTCACTAAGAAATACATCGCCTTGACTTCGAGGGTTTGACCTGGGCTTCGAGGAGTTGACCTTGGCTTTCAGGCTTTAATCTTGACCCCACAATGACCTACATGAATGTTTCTTTTAAACAGGTGTTTGAAGTTTCTGTTGACGATTGCGACACTGACTCTTCTAGTCGAAGAAGCGTTGTCAGATACCAGCGGATCCTGTTCCGCGGTGTCACCGGCAGCCGAAGAACTTCGGGCCAAAATTGAAGACCTCGAAAGTAAGCTGTCCGAGAAAAGTAAGGAAACGGGAAAGCTGAGGTTAAAGCTCTACGAGCTGAAGAAGGAGGTTCAGAAGCAGACGGACGAGGTGGGTAGACATGTGGAACAGCGGAAGGAACTGGAAGAGACGGAGAAACAGTGCAGAACGCAACTGGCTCAGGCGATATCCGACCTCGGAGGAAGTAACAGAGAGAATCGGTTGAACCGGAAAGCCGTCATCCTTTGCAAAGGACAGAAGGAGAAAGCGGATGAGGACTTGAAGCAGTTGACCGCGGAACTGGAAGAGGCGAGGGCTGGCTGTTGCCCTGGAAAGCCAGCGTCCACTGGACAGGACCTGGAGTCGTTGACGGAACAGTTGACGAACTGTGAGGAGACGGTGAAGGTGGTGAGGGAGAGATGCGACCGAGAGAGCAACGACTTGAAACGGATCGAGAAGACACACGAGAGGATCCGGAAGGGTCTGGAGAACTGCACGGAGAAGATGAGGGTCTGCGAAGGGGAGAAGGAACATCTGATCTTTCTGAAGAAGGGGTACGACGTCGTCGTTAAACAGCTGGAGCAGGAAACACAGGAGGCAAAGGACGGGAAGGAGAGGAGCGATACCAGTGCAAAGGAGGCGATCAGAGGTAAGCAACGATTATCCGCACATTCACCGAGCCACATTTTCACGTTGATTTATTTATACTATTTTTTAATAGGAACTATAACAGGATGTACGCAAGAGAGTTTTCTATCAATGATTGTTTTTACGACAGACAGACATACAGACAGACAGGCAGACAGATAGGCAGGCTGACAGACAGACAGCTAGGCAGGCTGACAGGCAGACAGATAGGCAGGCAGACAGACAGGCAGACAGCTAGGCAGGCTGACAGACAGATAGGCAGGCTGACAGACAGATGAATGAATGATTGAACAGCTGATATATACATAGATAATAGACATAGAAATAGAGCGGACAATGAGATAATCCTGAAGAGACAGACTTTCATACTAACTGACTTACCTGATGACTGACGGATTGACCGACAGACCAACTGTCAGATAAAATGACCATCGACTGACCAAATGACCGACTGATTAGGGGTCGTCCATAAAGGACGTCCGCAAAATATGACCTTCTTTGGACCCCTCCCTCCCCTTGTCGACATTTGTCCGCATTTGACCTTACCTCCTCCCTCCCCTTGCGGACGTCCTTAATGGATGACCCCTTAAACGACTGACAAAAAGGAACTGACCGACTGACCAAAAGGACGGACCGACTGACATGATTTTTAATTGGAAGACAGGATAACACCCTCTGAGTAGGTCTCTTGAGAGGCGCTATATAAATTTATAGGATGAATGAATAATTGAATAACGCCTGCATTTGCGTCTACCCTTATAACTGTTGCATCTCGTGTAGGTGCCTCGAAATACCAGTTCTACCTAGCAGGGATCGCAGTGCTGGCCTTGACCGGGGGCACGATCATGGCCTACAGCTTCGTCAAGGACAAGATGGCCGAGCGATTGGCAGCCTTGGCAGCGGCGAAGCAGAAGGAGAAGTTGGAAACGAAGAAGAAGGGAGCGCCATTGTCATCCAGACAGAGAAAGAAACTATCTTAGCAACAAAGCGATTTCTTAACTTCTAGCCTAATTCTTGTGGTGTGACAATCCTCATTCTAACATCATCGTCTAGGACTACGCATTTAGATGGATACACGTTGTAATTTTAATTGTAATCCAGAATTTATATAGCGCCTCTTTGAGACGGACTCATAGGAGATGCTCCTGACTTAGCGACAGTAAACCAGATCGAAGAAAATTGTTTTCAAGCGCTTGCGGACTAGAGGTAAAGACAGACTAAAAAGTTCCTGTCCTCAGATGTCAGGCAACCTTTTCCAGAGAGTTGTACTGAATTTAGGTGACGCTGGAGTGAAGGTGGACCTGTATTTTAACTTCCGACCTGGAGTTCAACTTCCGGTAGATTGTTAACGGGAAGTGACGAATACCGAAAATATCGCCTCATGATTTTCTTATAAACCTATCGCTGTTTTACTTGTCACAACTCACAAGGCAGTCAATGTGCAGGCTGTAATCTAGTCCCCCTCTTGTGGGGGGGGGAAACAAGTTTCCTGGGGGGGATTTTCCACCCCAACACGTGTCTACATTACAATATTGCTGGATTCTGGGGGGAAACATCAATCCTGGGGGGGGAAATTTACCCCCCCAAAGACGTCTAGATTATTCACTGGTCAATGTGTATGCGGATGATCTGAATAATTCAGATCATCCGCATACACATTGACTGCCTTGTGAGTTGTGTTGTTACTGTCTGCTTTCTTGTCCTCTCTTCAGAAAATGATTTTGCACTTGTGAATTGGAAGCATACAATTTGGATATGAAGTACAATGTTTCAAAGTCAATGGTGCTTAGGATAGGTCGTGCTTTTAAACATTTGTGTGTTCTTTTTTGACTGTTTCTGGCATAAGCCTATCATATGATGATAAAGCAAAATATTCAGGAGGCTACATAATATAATTACTGGGAGGCAATTTAAAACGAGTCTCAGTGAAGCAATTTGCAAATTTCGTAAGTCTGTTTTACGGTATTCTTTCTAAAGGGAAAGGACACAATGTCATGGATGAGGTGGTGCTGTTGCATTTGTTCAAGGCACATTGCGAACCAATAGGCCTACTGCTCTATGCATGTGACTGTTTTGCTTTTACCAAAAGTGAGTATGCAAGGTTGATAAATAGGCCTACTTGGAATAGGATATTTGGGAAGCTTTTTAAAGTGAAAGATAGTAACTGTTTGAGGGACATTTTCCTCTACGCTGGATGTTTGTGGTTTGCAGTCAGACATCGTCGTGAGACACTAATTATTCTTTTTTGTCAATATTAAGTGTCAGCAGCAAGAAGATTTTAACCGAAATGTATGCTTTGTTTGCACAACGTCAGATAATGATGCTTTGTGACAGTTATGATGTTCCTGGTTACTTCCATGCGAATGTTAGTGCAAGATTTTCTTGTGTCTTAGTTTTTTGTGTTGCTGGTATGTAGGCCTACTGCTGACAGGTTATGGCGAAATAAAGTTTATATAATAGTTTGCGCCTCTGAGTACGTATCTTGAAGGGCGCTATAAAAGTCCTCTGAATGAATGAATGAATGAATGAATGAATGAGTGAATGAAATGCAGGGCGTCACTTTGGTCTAAACAGTGGGAGGCACCAGTTTCTACCTTACACGAAGCAAGGCTAAGACTACGATATGTGGGAAGGCACAATAATAAAATATTGATGGGCATTGTGCAAAAAGTGGGGGTACGGTAACCCCAGTCCAAAAAGTGGGGGTACGAGTACCCCTCGTACCCCCCACAAATTACGCCTATGACTGAATGAATAACAGTGATCCCTCCCATGCATAAAGCCACCAAGCGGGTCATTGTAAGACAGTGGCTTTCAACTCTTTTGTACTGACGGAACCTTACACAAAGCACTCATTAGGTCACGGAACACAGCGCGTTTCACCCGTTCAGTGTTTCAAGAAATGAGCGTATTCTTAACTTGCAATGTTGCGATATTATTTAGATTGTAGAATTTTAAGCTTAGAATATCAGTTATTTGCAGCTGTGGGACAAGCTATTATAATTTATTACATCATAAAGAATACTTAACGTTGAATCGTGTCTAACAAGAATTACTGAAAGCTGTGTAGAAGTCTGTTCATTGCTCATCGTTTTGTGAATTCAGTTGGTGCTCTTTGAATTTTTCATACTTACATACTCTGTCTGTCTGTCTGCTTGCCTGTCTGTCTGTCTGTCTGTCTGTTTGTCTTTCTGTGAACTGAGGCGGAACCGATGACAAATGTAAGACAATAGGCTACCTGTTGGTGATTGGCAGCTTTAGGTTATTGATGGCTTTCGTCTGCTGTATGCAGCGTCTTCTACGATCTCTCTAGAGGCCGCACACGTGACTAATTTGAATAAATGCTAGGGTGGAAATGAATGTTAAGGACAGTGAAATGAAACAGTAAGTAGATCCAAGACATCTCTGTCTGTCTGTCTGTGTCTGTGTCTGTGTCTGTGTCTGTGTCTCTGTCTCTGTCTCTCTCTGTCTCTCTGTCTCTCTGTCTCTCTGTCTCTCTGTCTCTGTCTCTGTCTCTGTCTCTATCTCTGTCTCTGTCTCTGTCTCTCTCTCTCTCTCTCTCTCTCTCTCTCTCTGTCTCTCTCTGTCTCTCTCTGTCTCTCTCTGTCTGTCTCTCTCTGTCTGTCTGTCTCTCTCTCTCTCTCTCTCTCTCTGTCTCTGTCTCTGTCTCTGTCTCTGTCTGTCTCTCTCTCTCTCTCTGTCTCTCTCTCTCTCTCTCTCTCTCTCTCTCTGTCTCTGTCTCTGTCTCTGTCTCTGTCTCTGTCTCTGTCTCTGTCTCTGTCTCTGTCTCTGTCTCTCTCTCTCTCTCTCTCTCTCTCTCTCTCTCTCTCTCTCTCTCTCTCTCTCTCTCTCTCTCTCTCTCTCTCTCTCTCTCTCTCTCTCTCTCTCTCTCTCTCTCTCTCTCTCTCTCGTAAACTGTCCTCTCCCTGGTCTCTTTGGCAATTGGCAATTAGATTTTGTATGTCTACGCATCCCACTGACAAGACTCGTGAATTAGATGGTGCTTTGCGCTTAGCTTTAGAGTAGCGCTCTAGAAATTTCGAGTTTACCATTGCAATTGAGTTGTGATCCGTAGCGACTGTGGCTTCCCACCTTTAGAACCAATACTATCGTTGGGAGTGTTGGAAGTTACTTTTAAAAGTAACTAGTTACAGTAAGTAGTTGCTGGAGAGGAAAGAGTAACCAGTTATTTTTAATAATAGTTTCTCAGCTCTGTGTATACATCTGTCTGTCGTAAGACAAATGAAATGCTCTGACTCATGCTGCTTCAGGGCCGTCGCCCGATGCATTGATTGAATTGCTGCTTCAGTGGCCGTGGGCCGCCTGCAGTCGATTAGTGGCTGCAGTCGATGCATCGGACGGCCGCCTTAGGCGCCAGAAATTCACTCCTGCCCTACTTCTACTTCTCCCTACCTCTTACTCCTTCCATCCATACCTGTCCCTGTCCCTGTCACTGTCTCCATCTCTCCCTACTACGCTCCTGGCATCACTAGATTCACTACCTCAATATAGTACACGATCTGACGGCAGGTTGAGGGTGGAAGCATCGTTTAGACACGTCCAATGCGCTCTCCCTCGCCCTCCTGAGTCATACATGACGGGTAATCATCTAGTCTAAAAATAGTTTCTTTGGAGAAAAAGGAACTAGTAACTAGAAGAAGCTGGAAGATCGATAAAAAAAGCTCAAACAAGAAGCTGGATTAGCGGTGAAAACATAGCTGAAACTAGAAGCTGGATTAGCGATGATAACATAGCTCAAACTAGATTTCGTACACTGGGGCATATATGTCGGGGCGCATTTGACGGAACGTATTTTTCGGGGCGCATTTGTCGGGCGCTTTTGTCCACGGTGCTTTTGACGGAGCGCCAGATATTTTTAGTCACTGTATATGGGTATCTTAACTTGAACTCTCAGCTCTCTCCAATATGAAATGATAGTTTGAAATTAACGAATAGTAAACATGAGCAGAAACTGAACGGTTGACTTCCAACACATGTGAACCAAAGAATTTTGCAGGTTCAGGATAAAACACCTTTAATAATACTTATGGTTCCATAGTTGAACTAGACGACGCGGACATAGGTTAACTTAAAAGTAACGCAAAGTAAGTTATTTTGACGTTACCGTTAACTGATAAAAGTAATCAGTTACCGCTGTGCGTTACTTTTGGTAAAAAGTAACTAGTTACTACAAAAGGTACGGCATATAGTAACTATAGTTACAGTAACGCGTTACAAGTATCGCGGTAACGCACAAAACTTGACGCTGGAAGATACAGTCGGCTACTCGTTTGACCTGTCTAGATATTATAGGGAATCTAGGCAGTTGCATTCTATGGGTCATGGTTTCTCATGAGTCGTGAACAACATCTGCTTTGATGTCTTTTTTTTCTCACGACTCACCTGTAGAGTGTTCTTGCGTGTAGGCCTACAATGCGGAGGCGTCTCCACGTTGTTCATATCTTCGTTGACACGTGTTAAACCGATGTTCGGAAACGTAGGGAAGCAAGAGGAATAGGAAGAGTTTACGGTAGAAGTTCTGCCTCTGCAACTCACGACGAAGACAGAACACGAGAAGATGATCATGAACAATTGCAGGTGAGAACTGATCTTTCGATCCTGCACGAAGCGATCTCTTCCGACAGATGGTTTTATTCTGTAATCCTGTGTGATGTCTTCCTTCACCTCTGCACCTCTTTCTAGTCTCTCATCTCCCTCCTCTCTTCTCTCCTCTGTCTCCTCTATCTCTCTTCTCTACCTCCTTTCTTCTCTGCCTTCTCTGCCTTCTCTGCCTTCTCTCTGCCTTCTCTCTCTCTCTCTCTCTCTCTCTCTCTCTCTCTCTCTCTCTCTCTCTCTCTCTCTCTCTCTCTCTCTCTCTCTCTCTCTCTTCTTCTCTGTCTCGTGTATCTCTCTCCTCTACCTCCTCTGTCCTCCCCCCTACCTCCTCCCTCTCCTCTTCTCTCCCCTCTTCTCTGTGGTCTCTCTGGCAACCGGACTTGGATCTCCATTTCATGTCTCTAGACAACTCATTTGAGACGAAGCAACGCTCGTGAATAGGCTAGTGCCCTACGCCTTAGCTTTAGAGCAGTGCTTTAGACATTTGAAGTTAACTCTTAGACTTAGACTCGCTCAGACTGCCTCTCACTTAGAAATACATTGCCTTGGTCTCGAAGTTTAAGCGTGGCTTTCAGACTTTAACCTTGACCCCACTATGACCTACACGAATGATCTATTCAACAGGTGTTTGACGTTTCTTTTGACGATTGCGACGCTGACTCTTCTAGTCGAAGAAGCGTTGTCAGATACCAGCGGATCCTGTTCCGTGGCCTCACCGGCAGCCGAAGAACTTCGGGTCAAAATTGATGACCTCGAAAGTAAGCTGTCCGAGACAAAGAAGGAAGCGGGAAAGCTGAGGATAAAGATCTACGAGTTGAAGAAGGAAGTTCAGAAACAGACGGATGAGGTGAGTAAACACGTGGAACAGCGGAAGGAACTGGAAGAGTGCAGAACGAAACTGTCTCGGGCGATAGACGCTCTGGCAGGGAGTAACAAAGAGAACCGGTTTAACCGGATAGCGGCCATCAAGTGCAACGGACTGAAGGAGAAATTGGCTGAGGACTTGAAGCAGTTGACCGCGGAACTGGAAGAGGCGAGGGCCGGCTCTTGCGCTGGAAAGCCAGCGTCCACTGGACAGGACCTGGAGTCGTTGACGGAACAGTTGACGAACTGTGAGGAGACTGTGAAGGTGGTGAGGGAGAGATGCGATCGAGAGAGCAACGATTTGAAACGGATCGAGAAGACACACGAGAGGATCCGGAAGGGTCTGGAGAACTGCACGGAGAAGATGAGGGTCTGCGAGGGGGAGAAGGAACATCTGGTCTTTCTGAAGAAGGGGTACGACGTCGTCGTTAAACAACTGGAGCAGGAAACACAGGAGGCAAAGGACGGGAAGGAGAGAAGCGATACCAGTGCAAAGGAGGCGATCAGAGGTAGGCAGCGATTATCCACCCATTCACCGAGCCACATTTTCACGCTGATTTATTAATAGGAACTATTGCAGGACGTACCATAGGCGCCGACTTCTTGGGAGCCTTGGGTGCCAACGCACCCAAAGAGAAAGTTCAGTGGGTGCCTGGCACCCAAAAGAATTCGGACCTTAGATTCAAATTTTTTACAACTATGTAATCTCACAACTTGAGAAGTACAACTACAACACAAATACCCAACATTGCATGATCTTGCAGTGACAGCCCGTACATAAAAAATATTTATTTTAATTATTATTTTAAATAATAACACTGGAACGTCGTCACCGACTTCCAATACTTTTTCTAACCTCGTAACCTTTGACAGGAAAACATTTTTCTTTCTCCTAAAATCCGCTAAAACTCACCTACCTAAGGCGAATGGGAAGGGGGATGGGAGGGAGGACCAAGGCACCCAGAGACAAAAGTAAAAGTCGGCGCCTATGGGATGTGCAATTGTACATAGGTGAGATTCCGACCAATCATTGTTTGGTTTTACAGAAGCCAGACAGACAGACAGACAGACAGACAGACAGACAGACAGACAGACAGACAGACAGGCAGGCAGACAGGCAGGCTGGCAGACAGATATAGAAATAGAGCAAACAATGAGATAATGCTGCAGAGACAGACTTTCTTACTTACTGACTTACCTGATGACCAACCACTTGACCAACTGACCAAAAGGACTGACCAACTGACATGATTTTTAATTGGAAGACAGGATACCTAACCTCTGAGTAGGTCTCTTGAGAAGCGCTATATAAATTTCTAGGATGAATGAATAATTGAATAACGCCTGCATTTGCTTCTACCCTTATAAACTGTTGCATCTCCTGTAGGTGCCTCGAAATACCAGTTCTACCTAGCAGGGATCGCAGTGCTGGCCTTGACCGGGGGCACGATCCTGGCCTACAGCTTCGTCAAGGACAAGATGGCCGAGCGATTGGCAGCCTTGGCAGCGGCGAAGCAGAAGGAGAAGTTGGAAACGAAGAAGAAGGGAGCGCCATTGTCGTCCAGACAGAGAAAGAAACTATCTTAGCAACAAAGCGATTTCTTAACTTATAGCCTAATTCTTGTGGTGTGACAATCCTCATTCTGACATCCTCATCTAGGACTACGCATTTAGATGGATATATACGTTGTAATTTTAATTGTAATCCAGAATTTATATAGCGCCTCTTCAACACGGACCCATCAGAGGTGCTCCCGACTTATAATGGGAGGGGAATAGAGTAGTGGTAACACTCATGGCCAGTCAGAGGAGCATAAGGTACGCGGATCGACTCCCGTAACCCCCCTCTTGGGCGGCGCCTTGCATGGCTGCCAAACCATGTGTTAATTAGGATCTTGATTGTACTTTCATGTTTCAATGTAATCTTACTGCGTCTGTCGGTTTGAAATAATAAAGAATATAATAATTATTATTATTATTACTATTACTACTATTATTATTATTATTATTATTATTATTTTATTTTATTATTTTTTATTTTTTATTTTTTTTTATTTGTACATTTGTTTATCAAACAAACAAAACATCACTCGACAAGTTCTGGCCGCATGAAAGTTCCTATGAAGGCAACAGCATTGAAGCGTTGTATGGTGATTGACAACCGCTGGAGTAGATAACAAGTCTCCCTAGGGTCTCCGGTGGTTAAAGCTAAGTATCTCCCCAAGTCTTTTATAAGGGCCATTCCGTCGTCATTGATAGGGCCTAAGGTCTCGAAAGCCAGAGGGACAAAAAGTGGTCTGCGCGGATCTGGCTGTACTTGTTGTTCTTTCTCGTGGCCGCTTGTTCCGCTGCTGCTCCTGATGTCGCGGACGTTGCATGTAGGTAAGAGGGCGCCACAGTGTCAGTTACGGTGACGTCCCATACAAGACTTCGGCCTCTGCGCCATGGTATCAGCGTAAGTCCGTCCGGTCGTCTCCCGTCCGTCCTCGACAGTCCAGGTCAGAGGTGGGCAAACTTTTTGCACAGGGGGCCACATTAAAAGCCCAACAAATTTGGAGGGCCGGATAACAAATTTTTAACTTAATAACGACTAACATGAAAAGGAGTTCACTTATTTATAATATATTAAGTACACGCTGGCTGTTTCTAATGAGATGTAGGCTATGTGACCAGGGCCGCCGACAGAAATTCCGGGCCCCTAGGCAGAGCAATCACGGGCCCCTAGCCAGAGCAGTCGAGGGCCCCTAGGCACAGCAGTCACGGCCCTCACGGGCCCCTAGGCAGAGCAGCCATGGGCCTTTAAACTATCTTTACGCTTTATATAAATATAATATCGTACGGTCGTACTAAAAAAATGAAATAATAAAAGTGCAGGTACGACAGTACGCTATTATATTTATATAGGCCTATACAACTAAGATTTTATTCAGATGCCTTAATTTAGTTTAAACTGATTGTAGTTAAGCGTCAGATAATGTATCTAAAAAGGCATAAGTCATAAACTTTCTATAATTGATTAAAAGTGATTATAATATTTTTCATAAGTTGATTGCGGGCCCGGCCCGGGCCCCTAAAAGTCGCCGGGCCCCTGGGCATTTGCCCCCCTTACCCCTCCCTCTCGGCGGGCCTGTATGTGACTGTGAACCTGCATGCATTTAGCAAGTTTCCAATAATCCGGAGTGATTGCGCTGGTTGCAATTCATGGTTTAGTTCAAGTTTAGATCACTTAAGAGACTTGGATTTGTGTATCTCATAGTTGAAAATCTTTGTTGACAGATGTAAGTGGATGCAAATAACACAAACATTTTTAAAGCAAAAGTCTGTAGATTTGAGAATTTTTCCTTTCTCAGCGAAGAAACATCTATGATCCTTTGAGCTGTTCTTTGAGAATAATGTCTCGTTGTGGGTCGACTAACTCTGCAGTTTAAATTCCGTATATGAGCTAATTGTTAGTGTCAAATGTAAACCGTATAGTAAGCACAGCAAATTCAGTCTCAATTGGTTTAAAATCCACAAATCGTCTGGAGAACTCTTCTGTCAAACTTGACAGCTGAAGGCTATATTTTGCCTCATACCTAAAATGTGACAGTTTGCAACTGCAGGGTAGGAAAATTCCCGTATTCTTTCATCTGCTTTGAAAGCAACATAGGCCTACGCTTTACTTGAACGGATTTCACTTCTTCGTAGGCCTATACAGATCATGTGCAGAAACCTCTGCAGGGAAGTGGGGGCAGATCGGCAGAGTTAATGCATAGAGTTATTATTAAAGACGAGACCGAAATAATAATTATGTAAGAGAGCAGCGCCACGTGAGTAAAACGAAGAAAACTTCTCGCGGGATGAATTTTTTAAATTTTCTGAAGAATTACGGGGGCCGGATAAAAGGTGTTGGCGGGCCGGATCCGGCCCGCGGGCCGTAGTTTGCCCACCTCTGGTCCAGGTGGTTCCTTGATATTAGGGACGCCCGCTCGTGATAGGCCTCGGCTTATCAAATCATTCAAAGCTGCATGTCTGGCGATTCTGCCAGGTCCTAGGTTGCATGACATCCCGTGCGACCCGTCCGCCGTCACCATTGCTCCACAGGGACATGCGTGCGGTTCGCATATATTCGTCCCCAGTCTGAGGCCTACTGCAATTCTTACCGCCTCGTCATCCAATCGCAGCCCGCATGATGACATCGGTAGTGCGAACAGCCAGTCGCTGGCGTGTGGTGCTGAGGTTGCTTTGAATCTTGCTTGGTGGTAAGCGTCGACCAGAGAGGCGTCCAATGAGTCCACCACTCTCTTCACGAGAGGACCATCCCAATATGATTGTCTGTATGCTGCGTAATTATCTGAATGTGTGATTTGACTTTCGGCGTTCCATCGCTGTAACAACGTTTCAAAGCGCGCGTCGGTGATGGATTGGTCGTAACCTAACATGGAGGACTGAAGGACGTGGGTGCCTGCAGCGGAAGCCAAGAAGGCAGGAAGCGCAAGCGAAGCGACCCGACGTATGCCCAGTCTTGACCGGTAAGGACGTCTTGACCGGTAAGGACGCTTGAAGCCATTGCATATCGGTAAGGTTAAGGTTGAGGATTGAGCACAAACCTTCCCTCTGTATTTCGTCATATTTGTCTAGTAGAGCATGTCCGCTGCAGGGGTGGGATCTTAGGGTGTGTAGTAGCTTTTGTGAACACAGTGAGCTTCTGAGGAGGACTAAGGCATCATGTTTTGCAATTTTTTCCAGTCTTGACATCGCCAGCGTCAGTTCCGAGCAGCGAAACTCCAGGCTTGCAGTTAGGGCCTCCTCGGACGACAGCGGTGCACCAAGCAAACAGGCCGTTTCCGGTGCGATAGCGGGAAAGTGTTGAAGGTTTGAAGGAACTTCTCGCCTCTCCATGCGCGATATTAGCTCGCATTTTCCGTAGTTGAGTTGCAGACCTAGCAATCCGCTCTCATATTCCAGTGTCTTCACGTCCTCCGCCACAATAGAGGCCCTTCCTCCCAGAGACAAATCGTCCAGATATCCAAGCACAAGCGATGACGATAATTTCTGAAGGATTGGTTGCAGCGGCAGGCAAAACAGCACCGGTATAATATTATTATTATTATTATTTTTATTATTATTATTATTATTATTATTATTATTATTATTATTATTATTATTATTATTATTATTATTATTAACGACAGTAAACCATATCGAAGAAAATGGTTTTCAAGCGTCTGATGAATCGAGGTAAAGACTAAAGAGTTCATGTCCTCAACCTTTTCCAGAAAGTTGTACTGAATACAGATGACGCTGGGAGTGAAAGTGGACCCGGAGTTCAACTTCCGGTAGATCGTTAACCGGAAGTGACGAAAATGCCAATAGTATCGCGTCATGATTTTCTTATCAGCCTATCACTGTTTACTCATCACAAGGCGGTCAATAGTTTGCACCTCCGAGTACGTATCTGGAGGGGCACTATATAAGTCCTCGTTTGAATGAATGAATGAATGAACGAATGAATGAATGAATGAACGAGTGAATGATGGTGATCCCTTCCAAGCAAAAACCCACCTAGCGGGTTATTGTAAGACAGTGGCTTTCAACCCTTTTTGTAGTGACGAAACCTTACACAAAGCATTCATTTCCTCACGGAACCCAGCGCGTTTCACAGGTCAAAAAATGTTTTCGCCTCTTTATTTACCAGATCAAGTCAAAAGTGCCCGTGCCCCCCCACCTGTCAAACAAGATCGCCGCCAGTGTACACCCCACACTCTCTAGATCAAAGTTACGCTCCTGGCCGGGGCAGTGGCAACAATCTTAATTCGAAACGAGTCAACACAGAGAAGTTTCATCTTTCAATTACACATGCTCGTTGAAATTTTAACACAGAAATCACCTAATGACGCAGTAACCGATACTTTTGTAGACAGACATGCTCGGAAAGAAATGGATTTATCGGGTCAAGAAATTACTTTTGAAGCATTTCTACTTACAACGTGAAATATTATACCTATGCACAGAAAGTAAATATCTCTAATTGCCAATTGCTTTGCGCTAATTACATTGTGGTTTTGAACGTAAAATTATTACGGATATAGGAAGATAAATCGTTAATTGGTAGAGCGCAGACGGATTGTCAACGCAATTCTCCGACGGTTTAGTGTTTATTGACTAGACAATTATGCAGTCGCTGGCCGGCTGCCTTCGATCTCTTACAGTTCTTCTTCTTCATCAGGAAGTGCGGTGTTCTGCGCCACCTACGTACGTAAAACAAACAATTTAAAATCTTCAGCACTCAGTAGATCAACCGTAGGCTCATGATGGGAATTGTCGGGGGCTTGGGGATTCAACCCCCAGTCTTTCTTAGGACCCCCACCAGTTAAGTCTTCATTGCACACCATAGGGGGGTCGTTTCCAACCCCTCAAATAACCAAATGAGGTTTCAGATAAACAGATCCACCATCTGCCACTGTGTTATGGTAAATGGTAATTGCAAATTTATATAGCCCCACTTCAAGAGATACTCATCAGAGGCTCTCTCAACCTAACACAATAAAACTACTAGGCCTATATCCAGTGTTTAATCTTGTCCCCCTCTTCTGGGATGGGAAACAAGGTTTCTGGGGGGAGCAAAGAATATACACAAGATTTTTTTCATCCATCTTTAAAAAAAGTTTCAGACTTTTCCTAATTTCATCTTCCAAAAAAGTTGATGACTTTCTAGTCCTTCGTCCGATTTTTTACTTTTTCTACAGCAATTACTCTCTCAGAAGGTTGATGACCTTTTTTTAGGAAGTCATCTCTCTGGGGGGAACCATGTATCCACATGTATCGTGGGGGGAATTTTCCTCCCCTAAAGGTCTCTACATTGTAATATTGCTGGCCTCTGGGGGGGAAACATCAATTCGGGGGGACATTCCCCCCAAAGACGTCTAGATTAAACACTGACCACTATCGATCAGAATGGTCAAGCACTTGCGGAAAAGAGGCAGCAGAGAGGCGTTGAAGGTTGTAGTTTCACGTATACAGCTAGCGGAAGTGGTAATCAACTGACCTGCAGCTCTGCCTCGTACTTGACGGCCAGGCCTGGATCCATCTGAACCTCCGGTGGGGCGAGGGCGGGCATCGCAACAAACTCCAGAGTCGTGTCTCCCGTCAACTTGCGGGCCAGCCACAGAAACGGTTTCTCGAAGTTATAGTTGCTCCTCGCACTCATGTCATAGTACTACAAAAAATAAGTAATACTTCCGTGCCACAGTTGTATACGACTTGTGGAATGATTTCCCTGCAAGCATGCATACCCACATGAAGCTGCATTTGGACTCGTATAGAGCCCATATGGGTCCCATCTAATGCCCTTATAGATGCTGCCTGCAGGGTTGGACGATAGCCGACACTATCACAGAAGCTGTAGTAAAGATGAACTAATAAAGATTCCATGTTAACTTGCGGTGGTGCTAACTAACACAGATTGCACGTCTTCTGAACTACTTCAAACCTCTTGTGGTCTGTTCACTCAATAGGTTGCCTCTACCACCATAGTAGACTCAGTCTTGTTGTCCTCGAGACCATGGTCTCGAGTGCGCTCGAGTTCGTTTTTAAAAGTCTTGGTCTTAAGACCAAAAGTCTTGGTCTTGAGGTTCACAGTCTTGGTCTTGAGGTTCACAGTCTTGGTCTTGAGGTTCAAAGTATTGGTGTTGGTCTTGGTCTGCAGGTTCAAAGTCTTGGCCTTGGGCTATTTAGTCTTGAGGTTTGAGGTCTTGACAACAAGACTGCGTAGACTGCCAGATCTCTGCCACGGCGGACTGTTCTCCTGGATACTAAACTGATTACGGATTGTTTTGGTGCATCATCGGTTAATGCCTTGTGCATTAGACACCGGCATAAAAGAAGTTACTAATTACAATTACAATTACAAGAAAGAGAGCAGTTGTAATACCTGGAGGTTCTTCTTGCGGTGGAAGACGATGGACTTTGCAGTCACCTTGCGATCCTTTATGTCCACCTTATTGCCGCACAGAACAATCGGAATGTTCTGGCAGACACGCACGAGGTCCCGGTGCCAGTTGGGCACGTTTTTGTAAGTGATCCTTGAAGTCACATCGAACATGATCACAGCGCACTGTCCTACAGACACAGAACAGCGTCGAAATCCAATGTAACCAGTGCTCGATTTAGGCATAGGCCTATTAGCTTAAAAAGCTACAGCATAGGGCCTCACAATCCGCAGAGGCCTTTAAAAACTTCAGAATTTCTTGGGGGCTTTAAAAAATTTTCATACTGTAAGTATCTGAACTTTTTTAGACAGCAGTTTAGGAACACCTCGAATGCGCTACAACTATTTCTATAGCGCCGCAAACGCAATCGATAGTCGCCTCATCTGGAACCGCACACAGTCTAAGTCCTCGTGCATAAGGGAAACCAAGGTGAGATCTGATACGTAAGTACTTCATTATTAAACTATAGTTAGGGCCTATTATAATTAGCGAACCTTGTATGTAGTATCCATCTCGAAGACCACCGAACTTCTCCTGACCAGCTGTGTCCCAGACATTGAACCGGATCGGTCCACGGTTCGTGTGAAAGACGAGAGGGTGGACCTCGACCCCGAGTGTCGCTAAAAAATTAATTATATTATTATTATTATTATTAATTAAATAAATTTGCAACGCGTGCAAGGTCACATCGAAATGTGAATCTGAGGCGCGGAAAGTCAGCCGCCAGAAGAAGATGCAGTTAGATATCCAGAGTGAGAATTGTCGTGGGGTTGGAGGTTCAACCCCATAGTCTTTCTTAGGATCCCCAGTTAAGACTTTATTGCACACCCCAGGGGGTCGTTTCCAACCCCCGAGTTGTGATAATGTGATTATATTGTGCATATATTTTGGCATTTTCTTTCACAAATCGCTTTTTACAATCACAATTAGGATTACAATACAATTGCAACTACGATTACAATCACGATTACAACTACGATTACAACTACGATTACAAATACGATTACAATTACGATTACAACTACGATAACAATTACGATAACAATTACGATTACAATTTCGATTACAATTTCGATTACAACTACGATTACACTTACGCTTACAATTAGGCCTACGATTGTAACTACGATTGCAATCACGATTACGCCCACGAGTACAATTACGATTACAACTACGATTACAATTACGACTACAATTACGATTGCGATTACAATTACGGTTGCAATTACAATTATCATTACAATTACGACTACAGTTACGATTACAATTACGATTACAACTAGAATTACGATTACAATTACACTTACCGATGTACTTCTTCTCAAACTCTCCAGTCTGATGTCGCTTGACGAACGTGGTCTTGCCAACGCCTCCATCACCAACCAAAACCAACTGTAGACAAAACACCAAAATAACAGACACGGTCAGAATAATTAGACAACCTTCTCCACACTTCAAATCCTTGTTGTGGCTTATGGTTCAAATCCTTATCTTATTTTGTGCCTCAGGCGAAATACAAGACACAATACAGGATACATTACAGGATACATTGCAGGATACATTGCAGGATACATTACATTACAGGATACACTACAAGATACATTACAGGATACATTACAAGATACATTACAGGATACATTACAAGACATTGCATTACAGGATACATTGCAGGATACATTGCAGGATACACTGCAGGATACATTACAGGATACACATTACATGATACAATTTAATGAGGAAAACATTTTTGACAAGAATGCTTTATTTTGCATAAACTATATGTAAACTAAAGTGCGTATAAGCAGTTGGTAGTAATAAAGAATATACTTACTTACTTACTTACACTGCACGATACATTACAGGATACATTGCAGGGTACAATACAGGATACATTACAGGATATGGTGCCTACAGTATATTACATGATACATTACATTGCAGGATACATTGCAAGATACATTGCATTTAAAAATATAGGATACTGTCTGGATATATTGCACTTAAGAATATATTACATTACACGATACATTGAATTACAGGACACGTTACCATCCACATTACACATTATATTATTATTATTATTATTATTATTATTATTATTAATTATTAATTATCATTATTATTATTATTATTATTATTATTATTATTATTATTATTATTATTATTATTATTATTATTATTATTATTATTATTATTATTATTATTATTATTATTACAAACATTTTTAGCGTGCGCAAGGTGACACAGAAATGCGAATGTGAGGCATAGTTAGTCAATCGCCATGTGAAGAGCTGTTAGATATCCAAATGCTTGAAAGCCAATGGGAAATGGTAGGTAATGAGGAATTTCTTTAAAGAATTGAAACAGTTCGAACTTCGAACAAACATTGGTAGGCATTTCCGTTCCTTAGTTAGGGGCAACATGGAATGCTTGAGAGCCCATGACAGCGCTACATAGAGGCTCAACCAACAAACCCAAAAAATATATATTAGGCCTACAAGACAAACTACAGGATGAATTACATTAAATTACATTGAATGACATTACATTGAAGGATATAATCTTAAACTCCATTTGCCTGCATAAAAACAGCAGCACCCAGGTTTGTCTACGATTTAAATTCAGTAAATTTGCCTTGCAGTTACGAAATCTTCTTAGCAGGAATCATTTACAAAACAGATTTCTTTATGGCCTATACACAATCATCTTCTTCATGTGAACTGCTGTGTGATACTTTGAGTGAAGTATTTGTATACAAGTGTTGTGTAACCAATGATTTAAAATAATTCGGCCAAATTATACTGTAATAACACATGCATAGGTCCTCACACACACACACATGCATACACACACACTCAGACACACACACTCACACATACAAATTCTTTCCTGTGGATTTATTTGTGTCACCATTAGCTGCTAAACAACATAATATAATTAAACAAATTAAATGAATTAAATCAATGAAAAACCAGAAATCTTGCCTTAAACGAAGGTGTATTGTCGCCAGTTGGTGCAGCCATGTTGGAATATAAACCAATCGTAAAGCTACAGAAATAACAAATGCGACAATGTTAATACACATTTTGCCAAGCATACTGTGATATAAACACATACTTGGCTTATATGGCACCTTTTTAGCCTTCCATTGTATGTATCTTCATCTTGATTGGCTTGTCCTCTGTTTTCTAATGCAGAAGTAAAGGAAAATTACCGTCATCGTTAACTGATTCAAATTTCTTAGCTGATTTAGAACAATTTGCCAACATATTGCAAACACAAACGTAGACAAACTGACATACAATCACACAGAACACAAATGCAGTCTGACAACTCAACAGCGAGAGAAGGTCGAAGGACACAAATCGTCGAATTTAAAGCAACATCAAACACGTGTACGAAATTAGAGGTAATCTTAACTTGAACTTAAATAGAATACGTTAATATACTAACTATTCACTTAATAAAATTTAGTTCCGCTTGATTTCAAAGTTTCTAAGGAAATTTGGTCGAAACAATTTAAAATTTCTGGATTTCGTCCGCTCTCGATTCTCCGTTGCTAAGGGCGACCACAGATGATGACGATTTTAGATTTGTTTCACGGATTATATAGCGCAACACCACATCATTATTTAACAATTTGATCTTCCCTTTCTTGTAGAAAAATTCCTTTTCTTCTGCATTTGAAAATATTTTCATGAATAACACCATCTGTAATGTTGGCCCTACGTTGGCAGAATCAAATAGAAAACTCATCAAAGGCGTATCCGAAATTAAAAAGTTAACCATGACTGAACTGGATTTTCTTCAAGCGCATGAATTAAAGGCAAATCAGAGATCTTGTGATTGATGTGATATGATTGAGCGTCCACAGGCCGGTGAAATAATTAACCAAGTTAATGCTTTAACCAGTTTATGTTTTATGTCTTGGGTAATAGGATTACGGCGCTTTAGAAGTCATTAGAATGAAATATTTTTTTCATATACACGGTTTGGAAATAGATATCCTGAGTACATTGAGCCATCGGCTTAGGCCGTATACGCATTAAATACCGTAGAGGTAGAAGTTACTTATTAATTAATTAATTGCAGGCTGTCTGTTCTGTTAGTAGTTAAGATTTATCGCATAACATGTACATGTACAGCGTAGTGCGTTTGCAGGCGCTTAATTAAAGAATAACTATTATTATTATTATTATTATTATTATTATTATTATTATTATTATTATTATTATTATTATTATTATTATTATTATTATCATTATTATTATACATAATAATACCAGGCCGAGCTATTGGTCCCCCGCACGCGGACAGCCATTATGCAGCGACGTTCTTTTTCGGTCGCTGGACCTGCAACCTGGAATGGCCTTCCTGTTGCACTTCGCCTGGTCCCTATGACTCACTCTACCTTGTTTCTTGCAAACTTAAAAACTACTCTCTTTAGCCGTGGTTGGACTAGGAGCGCTCCTGAGTAGATAACCTTGAAGGGGCGCTATATAAAAGCTTATTAATAATAATAATAATAATAAAGTCTCTGCGCTACTGACTTACTCCCTTATTTACTGTAACTCTATGACGATAGCGTCGCATGTAGACATTTGCAATTCAATGCAACTTTTCTCATAACAACAATTTAATTAGATCAGCTGTCTCGAACTTTCTGTTTCCGCTGAACGAAATTCAACTTTTCAGTTGGTTTGAGTTAATTTTCTTCGTTTTACGTACGTGTCTGGTAGATATTTTGGCGAATATGTACAATCGGGGTACCTATGTACTATCTTGGTGGTTGTTTTTGCATCGTGAGGGTCGTTTAGGGTCAGGGTAAGCGTCGTGGGGGGTCGGTTAGGGCTTAGGATTAGGGTCAGTGTAGCCTATGTATTTGTGCGACTAAAAAAGGTATACCTGCGAGTGGAAGCAGGATTTTAAAATTCAGGCACCCCGATTGTACATGTTTTTGGATTTGCCTTCTTTACATAAGCAGAATTGTTAGATTTTTGTTTGCTCACTGCATTGAACAACTTGCGTTTCCTGCGATGAAAATGGATGCGCTACATAAATTCAGAAAATCAAGATTAAATTAACATCTTTATTGTAACAGATAATGTGCTACGAAATTCTGAGGTAGTCTCTGTTTTCATCCAAACATCCCGCTGTACTCGATCATTGTCCTATCCCAGTTTCTCCCGACCCCCAGTCACTACTCAAGTTCTCCAACCAAGCCATCTACCACACAGCACCTTGACTCATGAACGATCTCCCTCCTTAATTTCTCAAATTTTCAATTTCTGTGCTTGTGTTGTCACTCACCCATCATAATGCTCCTTTATATATCAGTCCTAGGGTTTTCCACTCAAAGCTACAGTCTAACTTCTTCAAGAATTCCTACTCCAGTTCGTGTGATTCTGCGCCCTCCAATGTTCCTCGTCTGAAACAAAGCCCGCCTTAGCAGCTCCTCTTTCTTCTCTCTCTGGTGTCTCAGGCAACCGGACTTTGTTATCCATTTGATGTCATAGGAAAATCCCTCTGGCTTGATGCGACACTCGTGAATAAGCCGGTGCCCTGTCCTTACCTTTCAAGTGGTGCTTTACAAATTTGGAGTTTACGTAAATTTATATAGCAAACCTCACAAATGACGTATACAAATGCGCTCCTAAAGTAAGTCTTGCAACCTTAGATTAAATCCTTAGATGTCCTTTTTTCCTGTGCATCTTGACTGATGAAAAGACAAAATGTCTTTTACGTATCTATCAGTTGATTTTTTATTTTTCCGCTGCGTAGTTACCTTGTAGAGGCGCTATATAAATGCTCAGAATGAGTGAGTCGCTGGGTCTGGATAATTCTGTGGGATCTGTAAGGAACATTTATCGTTTGTTTTGGATTGTTGTTGCTGGATAGACATTTCCTGAATGGTGAAATCGCATTGGAACACTTCAACAGAATTATTCTGAATTTGTGTGTAGTCGTCTTTTTGCGTCCTTCGTCAGTATCACGATCTGCCCCAAACGAAGCATCGGAGTGATCGACTCCTCAGTCTGGAACGTGCCATCTGCACCACGTGCTTCTTCTTGTCCGCCTTTATTTCACAAGCGGTTGAAGACCATTTTGTTCGATCACTGTCTTTTGTAGTCAAGTTGGGTGAACCTATGATGACTTTTCTTGAAGTGGCAATATATAAATAAGCATGAGCAATCGAGAGCTGCGACTCGAGCTCCTCAGTTTGTCCCCTCAACAGTTTTGCAAGTGCCTGAAGTCTGTATTATTCGACAGTAATTTCACTGGTTGAGGTTGGGAGTCCCATCGACGAGGTTTTTCTTGAAGTGGGGCTTTATAAATGTCAGAATACAATTACAGTATGCGGTTGGTTGATAGCTAAGCAGCTGTTTGAATGTTTTTGTAGAGCAACCGGGTTCGTTTCTGCTTCGACAAACGCATTGTCATCATGCCGAAGGAAAAAGCGCATCACGAGCTGATGAAACAGGTTTCTGGCTGGATCCCAAAGTTTGAGGATGTCTTCGACGAGGAAACGTTCTACATCTTCGCCTTCGTTCTTGTTCTCACTTCGATCATCGCAGCGATCGTCGCTTCACGCTACATCACGCTGACGGATGCCGATCACAAAGAAAAATGATTCGTCGGTCGATCGAGATTGCTGATGCATGGATCGACCTATGTGATCGATGCATGGATCGATGGAAGTTATTGAATCATGGATTAAAATTGATTCATGGATCGACGGATTGGTTCGTGGATCGATTGAAATCAGTGATTCGTGGATCAGATATGATCGATTTATGGATGGATTGACAAATTGATGGAAGAATTACTGAATTTATGTAAAAACAGGGAGTTGAAGATATCGATATGACTGCTGTAAAAAGAACTTTGAGTTGTGGTGGTACAGCAGAGTCTTTATAAGTTTTCTGTTAAACTTTTAGTATTATTAGTTTTGTGTTAATTTATTACTTGAGTTTTTAAAGTGATCACTATTTATTCTGAATTAATTGTGTTGCTTCTTATCACCTGAAAACCATTTTAACTGTGAAATGTTATTCTGGACATTTGGCATTACTATTTCTCTTGCTTGATTTGAACTCTAGTCATCAACATGTTATGCATTTTCTGGGTTTTATACTTAAAATCTTAGAAAATAAAAGTGAAGCCAATCTAGTGAACTGTTTTGAATTAAATTGGATGTCGCAATATTGTAATAACCTGCCTCGTAAAAAATCTCTTCCGTGACGAGCATTTTACTCAATTTAATAAACAATTTCTTTTTTATTGTGGTCTTTTCTTTGGAGATCTGTTCCTGTTCGTATCTGTTACTCAATTTTTATTGTGTCAAATTCTCAGTTGCTTTATTCTCTGTATGGTATAGTTTTAGTAATGCAGTGTGAAACTGAAAATGCTGGTTGAATATACGTATCGAAGTATTGTATACATATATAAGTATGTGCCTGAGATCTTTGAAGCAAAAACAAGAGATTAGAAGGAAACGTGTGTTGGATTTTTATGTAACTATTCGATTAGCGATTTCATAATCCTTAGGGTAGGCCAACTCAAGGCCAGATTGTCCTGCCAAGGAATTCAAACAGTTCACATTGTGTACTAAAGTCTTTTCCATAAGAACCTTACAAAACATTCTATCTGCAAAGCTTTCTTGGATTGCAAGGTTCTGCATTTGATCTGTGCTCCCCCATTGATGTCTTCAAGAGGTACTAGTTGTAAAGTTCTGTTTTAGGAAGAAGAGGATGAAAAGTCCCTTAAGCTAGCCCAGGCAGAGGCCATGGGTATTATTAGGTCTTAGCACCCTCATTTTCTTGGCATATGAAGGCAGGAGACCACTCCTCTCTCTTGCTGTTTCATCTTTCCATGGACTGTGTACAGTGTGTACGGTCAGTGTACTCATTGGGGGGCATAGATGGAGCCAAAATCTCAATAAACAAAGTTTGTCATGGTGGGATTTGAACCACTAACCTTACAACCGACAGTCCAACATGCTTACCATTAGACTGTACATATCTAGGTATATTCCATCAGTGAGCACTGTATAGGGTGAATAAGCATAAATCTGGCCAAGTTCTAAAGAAGCACAATTTGATTAACTGCTTAGATCTAACCCCTCTGGGAACTTTTACATTCTACTATGCTTACACATAAAGAAAAAGCATCTGCTTATGCTTGTTCTATTATGCTTATACATAAAGAAAAGCATCTGCTTATCCTCATCAGACACAAGTTATGGAGGACATGCATCTACCCACTTTCACCTGATATTGAAACGAAGTCCATCCATATGTGACAAACTTTATTTAAAATTATTGTCATATGATGACGAATATTTACAGTCTATCGTACAAACAGTCAAAAGTTCCTATAGTATCATCACAAAAGAAGAAGGAAACTCCCTTTCATCCGGAAGTAATTCTAAATATCGCATAAAACTCCTCAGCTCTGCAACGAGTATGGAAACAGAGAGGGTTTCAAATGAAATCGGTTTAGAACGAAATGACAAACCAAAAACCACAACGCAAACACCGCAGTTGGAACTCAACAGTCAATTCCTCAACCAATTACAAATAGTTCGACATTTATGCAATCAACCAAGTGTATTAATTATTAATAATTAAACGCCGTTGACAACCAGTCAACTCTCCACTCTCGCTTCATTTTCCTAGACATCATGAAGCTCAGAAAAATTTAGCCAAACGACAGTCTATAATGACGATTTCGTTGCACAAGATCAAACTGCTTTTGCTGTTCTTTCCACAGAATGTGTAGAATCGTAAGCCACGTTCACTTAACAACCGAATAGTCTTAAAATAGTGTCATGTTCTGCACCCAACATCTCTGGACGTTAATTTCAAAGTGGTACATAAAGAAAAAACATTTTGGTTATGGAAAGCATCAAAACCAATACCAGAATATGAGAATAAACAACGAAATATGAATAGATGAAGTTCAGATCCTTAAATAATAGCGCAGTATTTACCAAATCATAACACCAACAAAACAGGTTTAACATTCGCCATTAACACTGGATTTAGCATAATTAACTGTTAATCAAAGTATATGCCCTTTAGGTGAACTGGTCCAACAACAGAGGAAATAATACTATATCATCTTCCAAATTATGCCCTAAATTAATATTAGTTTTTGATTTGCTTTTATAATAAATCAACTCAAGTAATCAAAACAAGGCTCTGTAATGATTCATCCGTCTCGACACTTTAACGATCAGCTGACATGGTTTCCCGGTCGCTTTTTATACTCTCGTCACTAAAGTATTAGAGAAAACCTAACGACTGGCTAAATGGAAGAGATACCAAACATGACTGATATTCATTCTCATAATATGCTGCTGTTCCTTTAAACAAAAACAAAAAAATACAATCATAAGCGGCTGAACTGAAAGATCAGCAGTTTAAACACATCCTAGAACCATATTCAACTGTCGCGATGAGGAACGCACCCAAGGAAGCGCGTCATACATGACTCTTAAACGCACAACCGTTCCCAAACAAGACACACGTTGCGGCGACGTTTTGGACGACAATTCAACCGGTGCGTCTGCTTCTGGGCCGAACTGCATTCGACGTCGATTGTAAACATTCTGGAGCGCAGATAGATCGGCAGAAAAACGAGAGATCACAGGCAGTAGTAGGAGGGGAATTCGGGCGAAGGCCTTCATTCCGCGTGTTCTTTTGAGGCGGAATGCGGCGGAGCATCGAGATAATCAGACTGAAAGAAGAAACAGGTTATACAACGTCAGAGTAAAACTGGAAACAATGCAAGGAACACACAAACAAAGAAAACATTACATTGAGCTTTTAACAATTTAATATTTTAGCTTTTTTAATAATTTAATTTTCATCAAAATCCAAAGGAAAAGGATCTTTTTGATACAGCCATAGCACAGATTCAGTTTCCATCCATAATAGAAACATTCAGCAAGAGGCAGACAGAAAGACACAGAAAGACAGACAGATAAAGATAGTGACAGGCAGAGACAAACAGACAGAGAAAGACAGACAGGCAAACAAAAAGAGACAGAGAAAGACAGAGACAGACAAACAAAGACAGACAAACAAAGAGAGATAGAGACAGACAGACAGACAAAGAGGGACATGAAAGAAAGAGACAGACAGACATAGAAAGACACAGACAGACATACAGACAAAGACAGGGACAGGCAGATGAAGAGAGACATAGAAAGACAGAGACAGCCAGAGAAAGACAGAGACAGACAGACAAAGAGAGACAAAGACAGGGACAGGTAGATGAAGAGAGACATAGACAGACAGAGACAGACAGAAAGACATAGACAGGCAGACAAAGAGATACAGAGAAAGACAGAGACATACAAACAAAGAGAGACAGAGAAATACAGAGAGAGAGAGAGAGAGACAAAGGGAGACAGACACACAAAGAGAGAAACAGAAAGACAGACAAAGAGGTACTGAGAAAGACATAGACAGACAAAGGCAATAGCGTTAAACTCACAATAGCTAGCTGTCGTCCGATGTTACCCATCGTAATTCCACCTGAGAAGAAAATGCACGGCAGTGACGATCGAACGTAGAGGAAGTCGGGCGCTGTGTACCTACAATCGAAAATCAACCACAACTCACATACAACTTCTCATTTCAACTTGACGCACTAATTAATTAATAAAAATAATAATTTATAGCCGAGTTCAATGACGAAAGTGTACTAAAAGAGAATGGGAAACCAAAGCAGCTCTTGTCGTTAAACAATTCAGCATGAGGCATCACCTCAATAGTTCGACACATACTCTTGATATAAGGCGCTGCAAGAATGTATCTTAGCGACGCTGCGCCATTTGTGCAGCACACTCGAGCAGTTCTCAGAAAGGAGTAAGTAAATCATTATGCGTTCAATGGTGCTCGATAGTGCAGTGGTTAGAATGCTGGACTGTTAATAGAGAGGTTGGGGGCGCCCAACCAGGGCCTAAGACAGTGAGGGAGAGGACTGGCCACCCGCCGTCATATACCAAGGCTATCCATGGCTGCCTCAAGTCCAGCTTAAGGGACTGCTCTCCTTCAAACTCGCTTGCACAGCTGCTTCAAAAACAGATTTGAGTACAAAAACTATTGTAAAAGTGCCAAGGGCAATGCACAGAAGAACAGATCTGGCCTCAGATGGCTTCTACAGCACCAGTTTAACAGCACTGCTGCCTAAGAAATGAGCCACTCAACTACGTAGGACAGGAACCTATTCCACTGAAATATCATTATTATGATTATTGTGCCTTTCTTATTAAGCACATTAACTCAGTGGTTCTCAACCTGTGGTCCGCGGACCACTGGTGGTCCGCGGCCATCTGCCTGGTGGTCCGCGAGCAAGGTCTACAATTTAGATTTTTTACAATTAAAAGCATGCAAACAGACAAATTTTTAAAATTTTTAAAATTTCTGTTTCATTTCAATCACTAGAATCGGCTAGATGGCAACATGAAACTAATAATGTGAGGATTTATGGCCAAAAAAATTATTTTGTACTAATTTGCTTTTGGCACAATTTTTAGTGGTGGTCCGCGACCGAGACACAAAATTTAGAAGTGGTCCTCGAGTCTAAAAAGGTTGAGAACCGCTGCATTAACTAATCACAAAGCATCAATCGATGGCGCTGAGCAATAGTGAGTGAAGGTCAGAGGAGGATCGAACCCGTACTCTCCGTATTACACGGCCAGCGCTCAACCAATCGGCTACTGTCCTACACCACTTGAGATATAAAACAAATGAAATAATGTTAAGTTACTGGACTGTCGAAGCAATCTCACAGCAAACTGAATTTCTCCCCACATATAAATGACTCATCAATAGGATACTACACTGGTAAGTACTGCACAGGTAAACCTACCTGTAGATACCGTTGTAGACTAGCAGTTGTGAGACTAGAGTGGCAAGAATAGCGATGCTAACTCCGAGACCAAATCCGCTGCGAGATCGATCGAAGAGCCACCACAGCCCAAGCGACATCGCCGTCAGGGTCAGAGACAGCTGCAGATTGTTGGCAAAATCAATTTTCTACGATCAAAGTCAAGAAAACTAACGCCTCGACCTCAATTCAATTCATATGCTTTACTGGTCACAAAAACAAACAGTAGGATAGCTCTTTCTCACTTCAAGAATTTCCGTACATTGACCATCAAAGTTTGAATTGAAGCCAATGAAGAAAAGCACCAAAGGTGCAGAAATGCTGTTGTGAGGTACTTATGCACACAAGTGTACCTACAGTACCTTTTGTCACCTTAGTAAAACCGGCAGAGCAGCATCGGAAAGTGGGAACCCCACACAACCCAAACAATTGAAGTCTAAACACTTTTCTGCACGTGTTTGTAAAAAAGCCCACAAAATAAACATTACAACGAATAAACATCAGCGTAACACAAAACGTTCAATCCAGACTTTTCAATCTGGATATTCTGATGGATTATGATTTTTTATTGAGATTTCACTAACTGCAACTGTAATCTGACATTTAGAAAGCGCCACTTCAAGAAGACACTCATGAGTGGCGCTCCTGACCCAAACCAGTGAAATCACTGTCAAATAACACAGACTTCGGGAGCTTGTGAAACTGTGGAAGGGACAAACTGAGGACCTCGAGCCGCAGCTCTCCAGAAAGGCGATTCCAGCTGATTGGAATCACTGTACATGACCAGCGACTCATGTCTTAGACATTATAATGTGATTAGATTACATTGAAACAAAACAGCGCCAAGAAGGATACAGCACTGGCATGGTTGATGCCGACGAAGACTGCAATGCACCGCATGACGCTCGACCACTCCTGCTTGTAGCACTGACTCTCACCCAACTGACGATCAAAGTACGGATAAAGGAGACCAATGATTGCTGGACAGAAACAAAAACAAAACACTTTCAGCACTACGTCTTTTGCAATGTTCCACCAGTGTTTTAGTTGCCAAGGGGATTGGGGAGGTTCAACCCCCAATTGATCTCTTCTTTTAACCCCCTCAGCTAACAACTGAAAAGATTTGGGGAGTCAGGCAACTCAAATATTTCATGAGTTGCCAGTTGTGTCATGTGCAACATAATTAACATTAGGTTTTTACCTGCATTCATAAACTTTGGTACTCTTGTCAAATTTTCAACCTAATCCATCTCTCTTTTCACACCAAAACCACTGAATTTCACTATATTCTAGTTGATTTGGTTAGGTCTAACAAATGCTTTTAAGTTAAAATTACTTGAAAAGATTTTGAAGCATTTCCAAATTTCCTATCTACAAAGATTTCATGGTAAACTTTCCAATACCAAGAAATTTAACGATAATTGTCGCTAATGACAAAGTTCAGTAACTAATGACAACAGTAGCTATGGTCATCAAACCAACAATTGCAACTCGCAACAGTCCTTTATTACCTGTACATAATCTGAAATCATTAGATTGCATTAGATTCTAAAAGACTCCGGTACTGGCGCTCCAAATGTATATCCCTGTCATTCGAGGGATGCGTTTCAGCAACAGAACACATAAAGCGTTAAACATATCCACAAGGAACTGTTTGGTCATGGTAGCTTCTTCATACCTCACAACCTTCGGTACCTCAGTCTCTTCACTCCCTGGTTGCTCTGCTCAGCCGCCAGAAGCCTTCTGGTTGTTCCCCGCATGTGGGGTTACTGCTCAATCTAGAAGTTTGCCTACGTTGGCTCCTCTAGTTGGAACTGTCTTCCGCAGGAATTGTGGCTTGAGCTCCTCAGCCTTTCTCCTTCTCTATTCCAGAAATGCCTAAAGACTATTTATTTGTTAGTGACGGCACTGACTTTGGTCGCAAGCGCCTCTGAATCGTTGAGTGGCACTTCTATAAATGTTCCACTACAATTACAATAATACAATGGAAACATGACAATCGGTACCAACCTGCCGCTGTGCCACAACTCGGAGGAACCCACCAAGCGGAAGAGAAGACGTTGTCGACGACATCTGGAAAGAGCGTCACCTGCCGCTGGACTTGCAACAGGTTAAGAACAAGAGCAAAGAACATTCCGACGAGGAACAGCAGAAACCCTCGTAGGAAGAGCCGGTACGTCGCTCGTTTTATGATCATTTTTCCCTTGTCGAGCGTATCTGAGAATGCACCTGCTCGGTTGACGATCAGCAGTCTAGTGAAACGAGGACATGAGATCTCCAACAGACGCCGAGGAGCTGATAAGAAGCAAACGAAACAACGAGACTCATTAATCGCCTGATCAAAACAGATTTTGACCTTTTGCAGATAATGAATGAATGTTTGTTGATAGTACCAGAAAAAGACTGCTAAACTTTGCAACCAAAAGATTCGCTTATCTACGCTGCCAACAGATACGCAAAGCAAAACAAAGAACAGCCCACGCAAGGCAAAATGTAAAACAGATACGTTGATCAAAACATAGAACAGATACGTAAGTCAAAACATAGAACAGATGCGTAAAGTAAAACGTAGAACAGATATGTAAAGCAAAATGTAAAACAGATACGTAAATCAAAACATAGAACAGGTTAATAGATGAAACTGGGCGATCATGTACAATCGGGGTGCCTAACCCTAGCCCTGAATTTTAAAATCCAGCCACTCACAGGTATAGCTTTTTTAGTCGAACAAATACATAGGCTACACTGACCCTAACCCTAAGCCTTAACCGACCCTCACGACGCTTACCCTGGCCCTAACCGACCCTCACCATGCAAAGACACCCACCCAGATAGTACATAGGCACCCCAATTGTACATGTTCGCCTGAAACTGTACTACTGCACAACCCAGTAAGTAAGCTGCACTGTGTTGTAAGATGTTACGTTCAAAACTATCAATTCTTTCATACCACAATTGTCAAAATAAACATTAAAAGGTCTGTGTAATCACTATACTAATTCAACCATAAAATAACCAATGAATTCTTCTGCATAACCCGTCCACAACAGCCACCCAATATATTACACTCATGTAATGAATCGTAATCGCAAACTCTAAACAGGGCACCAGCTCACACACGAGCGCTGCGTCAAGTCAGATGGTTTTCCAGCATCAACGTAGCAACCACTAATGACAAGAGCACAGCACTTCTAATCGGCTGCAATGTAAAGTAAACTTCACATATGATCAGCCATACGTACACAACAGGAAAAGCGAGATTAACCCCGTCCACATTATTATTTTAACTGTCATTAGTTCCACACTATCTTGGCTCCATACAAATCATCTCTTCCTTGAACTCGCACAGTGCGTTAAGTCCACACGCCGTGGGGTCCCACCCATTTAAAAAACGTCTTCAACCTACCTGTGAGTTTGGTATTTCGTGTGTGATCGTAACTGCCTTAGGTACTTAATCTCCACGAGTCACTTCAATTATGAACTGGAATGCGTACGCTCCAACTTTTATCGGAGAATGCACGAAATGAAACCATCCGACTTCTATGACCAATTATTTACCAGTTACGAAAGGCCAGCGCAGTCATTCCGCGGCCGTCGCGTCGACACCCATCATTGTGCACCCGCAGCGAATGGCTTCGACGGCCTTCCGTAGACATCATCCTCCGATCGTACGATTGAGAATAAACTGGCGTGAGATCACGTCAGCCAATCGCGATCGCCGCGCGTGTCACGTGGGGTGGTCTGTATCTGGAAGGTCAAGGCCGTCCGTTTGGGAAATCTGGCGCGTTATCCGTCCGGTTTATAATCGTTGTTTATAATTATTATGATCAACATTGTGTTATCTTTTTATTTTTTTTTCTCACAAAAACAATTCATCGAAATTCATCCGATGGCCTGCTTCTCTACTGGGTCGGCTTAATGTTTACTAATAATATTTCTTTGTTTAGTAGGACGCTGCCTAGGCGAAGCCCACGCAGTGACCCAGTGATTACGTTTTTAAATGTCATTTATAACTTACAAGAGAAAGCTGAAGACGAAGTTTATCTATGGAATTCAGATTAAACGTTGCAATTATGTAACTTGTACACGATACCGAACAATGCGAATAGGGCGGTGAGTTCGTTACAGACTACAAAAACTTAGTTGACTTCTAATTAGTTTAAGTTTTTAAATGCTGACTCTTGTATTGTGTTGATGTAGCGCAAAATGTAAATGTAGACATTTCTGTATAGCGACCTATGGCCTCAACCCTGCTCTTTTTTTTATTGATTTGAGTGGGTGAGATCCTTAACCACATCTCCCAGTTTGAACGGCTTGACCTCCCGGACTCTGACCTGGCACCGGAACGAACAAGGCAGCCTGGCTATTGCGGACTTGATTTGATATAAGGCCGGGAAATAAGCTGGTCTCACTTGTGTGGCGCTGAGAATTTTCGGAGATTTACATTACATTTACAATGGGTGCTACGCCATTTAAGGTCCACGCGTGTACGGACCGAGCAAGATGGCTTCGACCCTGCTCTTTTCTAGTGATTTGAGTGGCTGAGATCCTTCACCACCGCTGCCCGTTTGAATGGGTGTCGGTCGCGCCATTTAAGGTCCCCGTGTACGCACCGTACTGACCTCGAGCATAGCTAGGCTATATAGGCCCCTATGCTAAGGACACTGCTTCTAACGTGAAGGCGAAGCGCGCAGTGTTTTAATAGACCGAGCCAAGATTTAGTCCAAGTTAGATGCTGCGTAGTAGGGGACTGTAGGCCTAGCTTAGTAGGTCAGGCCTAACCAAAATAGACATGCGGATGCTGCAAGGATGACGCGAAGACGCCTGATCGGACCTCACCTGACTGCAGGCATAGCGATAGTTAGGCCTATATGCATTAATTATGTATATAGACCACAGATATTCCTTGAACAGTGAAAGCATTCTTCTATGAGCCTTTTGCCAGTTGTTACAATAGATTTGTTCAACCGCAGAGGATAATATGCTCGTAGATTCGCTGATGGCTGTGGAACGTCATACATGTATGCGTGTTGCCTTGAAATTATACAGCACCCAAGGAGCTTCTTGGCGGTTTCTTCCCCTTGTACTATAGGCCTGTGCCATTGACCCGATTTTGCTTTTTCATGGCTGCCACTAACGTGACCGATGCTGCGCTTCTCGCTAGTTTTTCTCACTTTTTCAATCATTCATGAGTGTTTACCTATAAGTACTCCCAACGCAGCCTCAGCGAAAGAGAACAGTTTTCAATGTGCCAGTAAAAGCGACGGAGACCATAGCAACCCAGTGGTATGGAACTAGTAAAATAATGATTTTATACTATACGCGATCTGTATATTGACTGCGTCCCCAGAATCACCAGTAGGCACTACTGTCTTCCAGTTAAAGACAATAGATATTCATTGAACAGTATACCTATACCCAACATTATCTACTCAAAACTCTAATTTTGTTCCATGCTGCAGTTTCTCAGCATATGGCTACGAATATCATCATCATCATCATCATCATCATCATCATCATCATCATCATCATCATCATCATCATCATCATCATCATCATCATCATCATCATCATCATCATCTGCCGGATGGCAGCTACGACCAAGTCACCAAGTCCGCAGCGGCGGATGTTTTGATTTGACCGTCATGGCGGCTGCAAAGGCTATGTGACGATACGAGAGAAATTGTCGGCGTAATTATTTAGTTTAGATGAGGTTAGGTAATTTTGTGTTTCGTCCTTAGGTCGAATACATCGTCGATGGCTCATCTGAAGAAAGTGGCGATAGTGGGTGCTGTTGTCGCTCTGGGCGGAGCCGGATACTTCCAATGGCGTATACAGGGTAAGGTCAAGCTGTCTAGGCGATGTAATGGTTAGTGGTTGGTTACTGTTTAGCGACTTTGTCATAACAAAGATGTAATGTAATGTAATTCGCCTCTTAAGTACGTCACAGAAGCGCTAAACACGAGGCTAACAGTCAGTTGAACAAGTGCGTTTTTAGTGCAAACAATTGAAAAAGTTCAAATACAACGACACAGTGCGGTGTTTACACGCCGGTGGCGCCACCTATCACCTAAACATGATTAGCCTCGCCCTCCTCCTTTATCCAGGCTTGGGACTGGCACTACCAGAGTACAGGCAGTGGCTGAATTAGCGGATGTGGACTTGCGGTAACTTTTAGGGCCATTCTATACCAATCGCTGTCACTATAGAATAAAATTTGTAAACGATCAGTTGAAAGTCTAGAATTACTTCTGTCCTGCAACCAAAAGAGCCTAGATCGAAAAATCGGGCTTGACATTTAGTGCAACAAGCCATGCGCCATGTTGCTTGCGTTTACTGGCTGCTGGTGTTTCTATACCATGTTAATCTAGATTTTGTTCACTTGTTCGCTAGGTTAGTTAGCAAAGTATGCTTTGCTAACTAAGCTGGTGAATTATTTAGTTTACAGGTAAGTTCTGTGTAGTTTTAAAAACTTTTCTGTTGTTTTTTCAGCAAATTTCCGACAGCAGCCATTCTACGTGGAGTCGATTCGTCTTTTGCAGGGCTATCCTCCAGCCGTGAGGTTACTTGGTGAACCGATTAGAATGAAAAACTTAGACCTTGGAGACACGGACAAGACTTGGACGGACGGTTTAAACGCAAGGGTCAGAAGACAACACTTGGTTTCACACATGTCTACGTTTAAAGTGCATAAAATGTATAAACACATTAAACAGTTTATCACTAAAGTTGAAACTTAAGAATAATATTTTATTATTATTATGATAGGATGCAGAGATTGGGATTCTTCCCTTGAGGGTCTCCAGGAGAAATGGTTGGAGCTATGGATGGCTGACTGCTCTGGGCAGTGTCAGGGAACGAGCACCATGTGCTGCCTGGACTGTTTGTACCTAGGTACCCTAGGTGGTACGACATCAGCCCAAGACTGTATGACTGCCAGCAAAGGATGATAGGAACTTTATTCCACGTGTATTTTATAAAAGCTCATGCCTGGCTGCATATTCGATCATTAAATTCAAATGATAACTATTAACATTGTAACTGATTGTGGTGTGTCAACCTATCAGGGAATAAACAAAAGATAACAATGAAGATTTAACACAAGTTGTATCATGTATGACTAAAAAAACAACTGTGCTAAAGCTTACGAATTTTGCTGTAATTAATCGCAGACAGAGCTGTTTGTACTTTGTCTTGACTGTACTGTTGCTTATGGGTTTGATGTCCAACTCTTTTCAGCTGGCAATTCCAGTGAAAGGGTCGTTAACGAAGGCAACTCTCCACTCATGGGCTAGCCGAAAAACTGTAAAAGACAGGTTGGTACGAACTGCTGTTCAAACAATTTAGTTTCGTCTTTAGCTAAATAAAATAAATATTTATTGTATCGGCCTATGAAAATACTACAGATTTCACACGTATATGCTGGGTTTTTCAAAATTTCTCATAGTTCATGTTAAGAATGTTGGACTTTTTAGAGAGTTTTTATTTGCAAAACATTTTATGCTTAATGAAAGTTTGAATAACTAAATTCTAAACAATTGTTATTGTTTAATTTCTTGTTTTATTGGTTAACAAATTTATATTAGCAAGATCTGGAGACTGGGTTTGTAGTTAAACCACAATTTATAACTATAAAGTAGGTTTTGTTTTTGTAAACTCCCATTTAGTTTTGACCAGTTGATTGGTGCTTTGATAATGAATAATAATAATTAATAAATAGCTTTTGTTTTCAGGTGGTCAGTTGACAAATTGGACCTGGAGACGAAAGATAGAAGTTGGACATTCTACGTGAATCCCAACTCAAAAACCGTAGGGCAGTCGACATCAGAATTTTCTTCGGACATCACACAAGAACAGGAAGAGAATGGACAACTTTCATACATAAACACAAATTTTAAATGATTTCCTGTGAATTTTAAACTATTAATTGTGTGTCATCTTGAGCCTAGCATGATCTGCCTCTGTGATTATGATATGTACTTTGGCCACTGTGCTAGTAGCACTTCTGAAGGGTCGGTCAAAGGCACACCTTGCTAGCCTGATTGATTATAAAGAACATCAAGTTATGTATGCTCCAACAACTACAGAAGACATGAGTTGGCGTTAGGCTCTTGCGCATGACCAGCAGCAGACCAGTGGAGTCTTGTATCCAGATTAACAGACAACAGAGAGAGAGTTCACTTGTAGCCAACAAAATAGACAACAGATAGTTCCCTTGTAGTTAACAAAATAGACAACAGATAGTTCCCTTGTAGCCACAAAATAGACAACAGATAGTTCCCTTGTAGCCACAAAATAGACAACAGATAGTTCCCTTGTAGCCTTGTTCCCTTGTAACAACAGCAAAAGGCTCATAGAAGAATATGCCTTCACTGTTCAAGATAGTTCCCTTGTAGCCACAAAATAGACAACAGATAGTTCCCTTGTAGCCATGAAATCCGACTATAAAGAGAGTTCTTGCTTGTGTGAGTCTGTCAGTCAAAGGGGAACCAACATAGCACAGTTAAAACAAGATGGACGGAATCCTGCACGATTTAGTGCTGTGAGGCTACTATCAACAATGAACTGTTAACAACTATAACTGCATGTCAACAATTTATTAATTTGGCAGAATAAAAAACACTTGACAAACTTCCGAATTGTTACCGTTACTGAAACAAGGAGTCGATAAAACATCTCAAAAAGCAAATCATAGAAATCTAACAATACCGAGTTACACGTATCGTGTGAATGTAGATAACACTTCCAACTCTAAACATATATATCAAGCAGTCGGCGATAAATACTCTACGTATAAAGTGACTCGTTACAGCAAAAGCAAAACCTGACAAATATCTGAAAATTTACCAACTATGCTCATCGTATAAAAACATCGTCTGCATACTGCCATGACTAAGCACAATTCCTACACAGTTCGTACCTGCTGAACATTGAAGTGTCCATTGTGACACACATTTGTATGAACCGCATACATTGAGACAAAAGCGCGTCTACGTACCATCACTAAAAAAAGAACCAGCAACAATAATACATATATCAGCGAGAGGTTACAAACATTTCTGACTAGCGATGGTCACTTTTGAAGATGCTTTGACCATATAATGTGTAGTGTATTGAAACCAAATTGGTAACCAATGTTTCACTACCTATGGCCGATAATACTGTGCATCACCAAGGAAAATAGTGTACAGCACCTTTTTACTTGATTTTCTAAACTGAGCATTAAATGACCCACAAAAATCCTCGAGTGAAAATAAACTTGCTGACACAATGAAATTCAACATGAATGCCGAAGTAAAACGCTAAAAATATCAAAACTAAATCGTCTAATACGATTCACAAGCAAACTAAGGCAATGGCCTCGTAATAAACCACAGCTTTTCTACAAATCTGTCCACGCTGACAAAATTTCAACCTACAATCCATAACATTTCTAAAATGCTTTAGAGCCACATGACAATAATACTCAAAACTATCTAAACGGCACGATATTCAAAATATCTTTAAACTGGGTAAAAAATATGGAAAACCATCAAACAATTTCATAAAGAGGTCAATGCCTTTGAAAAAGCAAAACTTAAACAAGGAAATTGCAAGAAGCCACAGCTTAACTGTCGCTTTGATAAATGTTTCCAATAGACTAGATCCTACAATACCACTATATGCTTATAACATACTGCATTAAAAATATCGCCTATCTAAGATCAAGGCCTATCCAAGACGTCCTATCAAGGATAGTTACTGTAAGATTCCTAGCCCATCACGGACAAAAGTCAAAAGGCGACCCTCCATGTACCAGTGACGGAAAATAGGCAGCGTGGTAAGTTCCCCAGACAGACTGGGACAGCCTGTCTGGGGATACTCGTATATTTCCAGAAGAAATACAAGCAATTCTGCTAAAATCACTTTAAACATAAACCAACATGTAAGCAGTTTCGAACCAGTTTCGAACCATACGACAGTTGAAAACATATGCACCGTTTTTTGTCCAGCAAATTTCTAGCAAGCGCAGTTTAGAGCAAGCGATTGGAATTCATGGTCTTAAGAAATGTGTTAGATCTACAACATGTCCAAAGTTATCAACTGTTGATCTCGCGTAATCGTAGTGCAAATGTTTACTTGTATTACTTCAAAATGCAGTACATTGAACAGAACAGGAACATTTGCCAAGAGCAACCTGAATAATACATCTGACAGCAGACGAGATTCACATTTCCACGTGACTTGGTGCGCAATACAAACTATCTTACTGGCAACAATTAATCTGCCTATCTACTTGTCACTGTTTACCTATGCATAAATCTGTTTTGAACATATTCAAACTACGGTACACATACTACGGCAGTTGTTGACATTGCCAGCAAGTGGTCAAGTCATCGAATACAATAAATGCTTAACAACATTAACAGATCCATCTTTTACTATTTACATAACTAGGTTAATTTTCTATCCGTTGTTGAACAAAATCTTCCCCCAGACTACCCATTTCTGGGACTGCGAATGAAACGCATGTTCCAGTTCTTTGGGGGGCAGCTCCCCCAAACTCTGGATGGAACACATTCCCTTCATCCTGCACAGCAATACAAATGGTGAATGCAATCGGACAGAAACGGCCGATGAGGTGAAATCGCTTGACAGATCTAGCGTAGAAATAAGACTAGCACAGCGTTACGTTCTTATAAACAAGCAAAATATGGATAGCAGCAGAAATTAAATACAAACGACAGAAGAACAGCAGAAAGTAGAGAGAAATAAATACATGAAATACAGATTATTGGACCAAAATTGACGATAATATATCCTCCTCTCATCGTAACGCTGTCTATTCGGCCGGCGCACCCGGGAGTTTCTCGAGCACGGCCTTCATGAAAGCGGCCGCAACCAGAGCGCAGTAAGGCTGCCACTCCACGTTCTTCGTTCCGTCCAAGTAGTCGGCGACTCCTCGGATGAAGAGGAAGCTATCCTTCCGGTTTCCGACGATCGACTCGAGGACCTGATCGAACTCCGTGTCGGTCGCCACGCACTTGTGTCGACTGGCGAAGTCGAGTCGCATCTGGTCGTCTTTGACGATAGGCTTTCCAGAGGCGACCGCTCCAAAGCGGACGGTCGGTGCCCCCGGACGCAGCGTGGCCCGCGCCTCCTCGGGGGTCGGCGGGTGGCCGACTTCGATCATGTCCTGTCCGCCAATGTTCATGAACAGTCGGTCGGTGTCCGGAGGAGGTCTTTCGAAGGCGACCTGCTGGCCCTGGAGCAGTTCCTGGCCGTCCTTGATGTACTGGTCCCACGGACTGAACTTGGGATCCGCCTTCGACTTCTCCTTCAGGTCCTTGGCGATGTTGAGAAGGACCGGGTCGAGAGGAGCCCAGCTCTTGAGAGAGTACTGGATCATGCCCTTCTCCTTGTCTTGGTTCACCTTGTCACAGTAGATGAACAGTTGTCCCTTTTCGTTGGGACTCGAGACAACGATGTCACCCAACCGGACGTGATTGTAGAAATCCGTGTAGTGCGGAACGCCGCCAGAGATACCAACCAACATGACGTGCTCGATGTCGCCAAATGTCCCTATCAACGCAAGAAAGAAAAGAAAACACTAAACATCCGTCAATCTCTGTACGTTGAAGTTGAAGCTGTTTACTGAAACACCACACAACAGACAAATTATGCTTAAAATTACAACTATGCTTCGAATTACAATTATCCTTTAAATTATAATTATGCTACCAAGTACAAGTACGCCTGAATTACAGTTCTGCTTGCAAAGTACCATTACAGCTAAATTATGATTACACAAAGAGACGAAAGGCACCAGCAGAAGCCCTTCTTACCGAGCAGACGTGTTGTTGTATTTCCTGATGAAATCTGTGCTGCCATCTGACGTCCAATGGCTGGCAGTTTCGTGGAGACGACTTTGTGACAACCAATGAAACCAATTGTGTAGACATTCGATTCCCCTAGAAATGATGTCACCAGATTTAACATGATTATTACTTTTTTAAATTTAAAGCTCGCAAGGTCAAAAACAGAAGTGTGAATCCAACGAAGGGTTAGTCAGTCGCCAGGTGAGATGTTCAGCAACTTTATTATTATTATTATTATAATGATTATTACTATTATTAGAATTATTTATTATTATTATTTTTAGAATTATATTGACTTATTATTATTGTAATTTATATTGTTATTATTATCATTATTTGAATCATTATTATTATTAGAATTATACTGATTATAATTATTACGCATTTATTCAGGGCCACAATGTAATGCAGAACAATTAATAATAATAATAATAATAATAATAATAATAATAAGACGATTTATATAGCGCCGTAGCACAGCCAAGGCGGAAGAAAATTGTGAGCAAAGGACTTGCTCAAGGTACCTACACAGTAACCATCTCTAGGGTGGAGGCTTGAACCCTACACGCTGTGTTACAAGACGAGCGCTCTAACCAATCGGCTACAGTGTCCCACATACATACATACAAAGGTACACAGGTACATAGACACATACACAGGTACACAGACACATACCTTCTGTTTTGTATTTGACAAATGTTGTCTTTTCTTCCATCATGGCGTCGACGGCCAGCTTCTCGTAGTATTTGGATGTAATGATCGCGACGGTTGGCTTCGATCCGTGAATATAAGTCGGCATCTGCTGAACAATCTTCACCTCTGCGCAACAATGACAACAGAAAACATTACATCACACACATACACACACACACACATGCCAATACTCTTTGTTTGCAAGTATCTCAGATCTGGAAGTCAGGAGGCTTCAATGCATCCAAAATGCCCTGGCCAGCGTGGTGCTACGTCTATGTACTCATACAAACTCTGATCGGTCAGCTGCATTGGCTTCCTGTTGAATTCAGAATAAGTCTTAAACTGGCCTGTTTGACCTGTAAAAGCCTTAACACAAGCCCTACCTTCAACCACTATTATCTCCATGAACTCGTCCAACACACCAACAATCTATTACGAGATTACGATTACAGTTCTATTACAACTAGAGAATGTTACGCTCCATGTGCTGCAGCACTTGCTGAGAGGTGCCTAAAGAAGCTAATTGGTGCAGACTATTCTACAACCAAATGTATGTATGTCCTTTATTAGACCACCTGCAAACGCACTGTGGCTTACAAACAGGTTATGCAAAGAGGTGGAAGAAACTAAATTATAACATTAGGTGAGCAATACTATTGGAAACTGTCAAAACTGTCAAGCTGATCTGAGAGAACTATAATTTAGTATTCATACGCATTTAAGGTATTTTGGCTCTATCGGTATAACATTCTGGTAATAAAACTCTTTCGGGTGAACGCATCTGCTCTGGGAATCTCCCGATTATGCGAGCGTGGGCGGAGCATGTATGTGCTGGTCTTTATTGGAGGAAGTAAGGTATGGAGAACATGGCCTGGGTTGCGGAGTACAGCTGAAAAAAGGACTCTGTCAGCTCTCGCACATGGTCTCATGTCATGCGGAACAAAGTCATCATCCGTAAAATTACTAAACAAAATGATAAATATGATATATAAATAAAATAAAAATAATGAAATAAAAGGTAAATAAGATAAATAATCTAAATAAATAAATAAATACATAAATAAATAAATCCATAAAAGAAATGGGTAAATAAGATAAATAAATAAATAAATAGAATAAATAGGTAAATGAAATAAATACATTAACTAAAGAAAGAAGTAAATAAAAAAATAGGACAGGTAAATTAAATAAACAGATAATAAATATTAAATAAATACATAAGCATAAATTTAAGAAATAAATGAATATAGACAAAATAAATGAATTGAGGGAGTCCATCCATCTACCGTATTAGGCAAACCGAGATTCGCTCACCGCTCTTCTGGTCGAGTACTTTTCGAACCCATTTTCCCGGTTCCATTTCCTTGATGAGATTCTTTTCCGTTAGGACTCTCAGCTGCTCCTGGATGACCGCTGTGTCCGTATGAAGCATCCTGGGAAAAACAAACAACAACTTTTCTAATTGTAAATTTATATAGTGCCACTTCAAAGAAACTCATTAGAGGCGCTCTTGAACCATAGCCGAATCTAACCTCTGAACTACCGGATCATGACCCCTGACCTATCGGAACATGACCTCGCTTCTCCAATGTATAATACTGTTATATGTCTGCACACCAAAGTGCGATTAACAAAAATTTGGTTAATAAAGAATACACTTACTTACTTACTTTCTCCAACGTATATTTGTCATTGTAATTGTGACAGTTTCTATAGCATCATCAGTGGCAACCTGCTTCTAGGATGCTTTGTACTGTGAACTGTCAGTGCCAATGCTACATGTTACTTACACAATGTGTAGGAGTTTTTCATTACAATTTCACATGCCCTGTAGTTGTCAGGCGAATCAAATGAAGCATGACTTACTCAGCTAGGTCATCGGTTGGCAGAATGTTTGGATAGGCGGACTCGAGATAGTGTAGCAGTTGCTCCTGTACAATAAGCTCCCTTGGTCGTTTCTCTTCCTTTGGTAATCCTATCAACGATTCACAACAATAACGGTGGTCAATAATCCGATTCAAGAAGCCAAACATTTATCAATCAATCAATCAAACATTTATGTTCAATGTCTTCACATCACATCAAATAGAAGTAGGGTTTTTGGTCAAGAATTACGGCCTTTGCCCTTTGCTCAAGAAGCTAGGTCTTCAGTCAAGAAGTTAGGCCCTTGGTCAAGAAGTTAGGATTTTGTTAAAGAAGTTAGGCCTTTGGTCAAGAATTTACAGCCTTTAGTCAAGAAGTTAGGTACTTGGGAAAGAAGTTACCGTAGGCTTTTGGTCAAGAATTTACAGCCTTTAGTCAAGAAGTTACGTCCTTTGGAAAGAAGTTAGGCCTTTGATCAAGAATTTACAGCCTTTAGTCAAGAAGTTAGGTCCTTGGGAAAGATGTTAGGCCTTTGGTCAAGAATTTACAGCCTTTAGTCAAGAAGTTAGGCCCTTGGTCAACAAGTTAGGATTTTGGTAAAGAAGTTAGGCCTTTGGTCAAGAATTTAGGCCTCTGGTCAAGAATTTGTGGCCTTTGGTCAAGAAGGTGTATTGTGGCCGACTGGTCAGGGCCCGCGTCTAGCAATGCGTAGAGTACGGGTTGAAGTCTCCACCTTGGTGCTCACTTACAGGGACATTGAGCAAGTTCTTCACTCACAACTGCTCAGCATCATTGATGTTCTGTTGTATGGTCACGTGTACACTTGTGAACTACGCCCCAAATCGATCATAAATTTATATGGCACAGAAGATAATTCTAACTAAAAATGTACAGCCATATAAAAAACAACTGTTATAAAGATGAGCAGAGAAGTGCTTTGCAAACACCATTCAGCAGAGAGCATACACTGCGGAAATTAGCCACATGTGATAACAAGCATTAATTGTACTTAAATGTCAGCTTCAAAACAGGATGGTGTTCGTTTTTCATGTTTGGTAAGTTGACCCTGCCATCATCGTAAGCCAGGAAACAAGCCCCACCCACTTACCCCAGGACCCTGCTTCTTTATCAACATCGCCCTATATCTGCAACGCAAACGTTGGAAAAGAGTTTAAATTCGGGCAAGATCCTCTTCCGCGTTTGTAAGATCAACAGTTGAGGCTTTGTCGGCAATAACCACAATCTATCGATATTGATATGTCCCCGATCTTCAACTGTCTTCACCAATTACTGCTCGCAAAGCACCTTCATAAATTGAACTTAGCAAAAAGGGGACATGTATTTGAATTACCGTACTTTCATACACTGCTGCATAAGAAATCTTTCATCATTTCAGCTCACTGTACAACTATAAAAATTGGGTTAATGCTAGTCTTAATGCTTGTTCCAAAGACAACTTGTTAACAAAACCTTCACATCTTTCGAGCATTTACAACATTTACACTGTTTAACAACATTTACAAGAGTCTGCAACAGTTACAACATTTACAAAATATACAGCTATTTACAACACTTGGCAACATTTACAAGGTTTACAGCATTTCCAAAGTTGTCAAAACATTCGTAAAATGTCGCTTTCATCTGAAAATTATCGAATTTCAGAGTCACATACATAAAGTCTTCTCACAAAGTCACACAGAATTAAACCAAAAATATGAACAACAAAATGAGAGTCAAACACAAACATAATATCAAATAAATAAGAAATCAAACAAACATAGAACAGCAAGCAAACTCATTCCACACCTAAAAGCAACCCAAGACAACACAAACTAAACACAAACATTTTGACTAAACTCTCATTTAAGCACATGATCACAGGTGTTGTAAACCTATTAATGTGCCTATGTTATGTCAAGCACATTAGTACATCAACACAATAATTAGCAAATTACTACGTCACAACAGAACGAAATAAAAATATGGTAGTAGTTAACAACATACCTGACTAATACACAATCAGCTGCTTTATTAAACTCTCGTCTTTCCAATACAAGTAAAACAATTAAACAAATATTAGTAGAATGAAAACCTAAAAAATTTAATGAGTTAAATCTACTGTTAACTGTTACTGTTTACGTCATTAGTCTTAAAAGCAACAATGGTTAACGAAAAGCTACAAGGCAACAATTCACATCAGCAACCAATGCAAATGTCCACAAACATCTGACAAGCCATTCCACAGATCTTAACTCACCAAGCAGCGTGTTGAATTTTTTTCCTAAAAGTAGCAGACTACTTACTCTAAACAAGATGGCATTGGGCAATGTCTTAATTTAACCATGGCCTCGCCCAGGCCAAAAGAAAACCCAGAAAAAGAAACCCTTAAAATCTCAGCATATAACTTCCATACTACATTCATGGCAGTGGCTGTCCATTGAGCACAGAACCCATTTCAAAGTCTGCACTACAGTTTCAAAATACTATATCGACCAGATTATGGCTTAACTTTCGTGCACTAACAGTTCATGCCTTCAGCATTGGACACCGGTTCGATAGTAGTTACTAATTAATAACAACAGCACTACAGAAGTTCACAAATTAGATTCTGCAAGGGCAGCGTAAGTAGGCCTTCGTGACATTACTTTACAAGCAGTTTGTGAAAAGAAGTTACTTTACAAGCAGTTTGTGAAAAGAAGTTACTTTACAAGCAGCTTGTGGAAAGAAGTTACTTTACAAGCAGCTTGTGAAAAGAAGTTACTTTACAAGCAGCTTGTGGAAAGAAGTTACTTTACAAGCAGCTTGTGGAAAGAAGTTACTTTACAAGCAGCTTGTGAAAAGAAGTTACTCTACAAACAGCTTGTGAAAAGAAGTTACTTTACAAGCAGTTTGTGAAAAGAAGTTACTTTACAAGCAGCTTGTGAAAAGAAGTTACTTTACAAGCAGTTTGTGAAAAGAAGTTACTTTACAAGCAGCTTGTGAAAAGAAGTTACTTTACAAGCAGCTTGTGGAAAGAAGTTACTTTACAAGCAGCTTGTGGAAAGAAGTTACTTAATAAGCAGCTTGTGAAAAGAAGTGTCTCTGGCAACTATACAATTAATTTAAATGTACTAAATCTCAAATTGTAGACTTGGGGCTAAAATCTTATCTCTACGGACCGCACATTGTCCGTACCCATCTCAGATCGAGTAAAAGCAAGTCTGCCAACAGGATTAATTGTTTCCGTTGGTGTAATCTGGTTTAGAACTTCAACAGGAAATGCCAAATTCTGATACAACAGGTGCAAGTTTGCCTATAGGTGAAGGCTCAGCACTTCCATTGTTGTAAACTAGCTTATTATTAGATCAGGAAATATCTGTCTGTGATTAAATAAGTGCTAGAAAGGTAGTTTCCATTCCCTATAGGTTTTCCTAAGTATTCTCCATTCCCAACTACTTTTCCTAAGTAATTTCTATTCCCAAGGGGTTTTCCTAGGTAGTTTCCATTCCCTATAGGTTCTCCTAGGTAGTTCCATTTCCAAGAGGTTCTCCTAGATAGTTTCCATACCCAAGAGTTCTTCCTAGATAGTTTCCATTTCCAAGAGGTTTACCAAGGTTGGTTCAAATCCCAACGGCTTTTCCCATTGCCTATCAATAGCTTACCCACGAAGTCTAACAGACAAGCTCTTGACAAGCATAGCAGAAAGACAAAGACCCAAGAAAAGCATCGATCAGAAGAGACAGAGAGAAAAGGAGAAATATGCGATGAAGCAACCGTTGCCAGAGAGCAACAAAGAGAAATAGAGTCATCTGAGCAACCGTTGTCCAACCTGGAGCAGCGGCCTTTGCGTCGAGTTCGTCCATCTGTCGAAGGTCGACATCCGTGCGTTTGATGAGAAGGTATCGCGGTTGCTGCAACTGCTTCATCACCTTCTTTATGAAGCCAACGTAATCTGCCATCAGAAACCACGCCACACGTCAAATTGTTCTTATCTTTTTAATTTATTTCATCCATTTAATTTTTATCTATTTTTTGCCCTGGTGGGGATTTGAACTCCCGACCTCTCGTCTGACAGTCCAGATTGCTACCTAACCACTACACTATTCAGTGCCCCCTAACAGACACCCTGTTAAATGCTTCCCACCGGAATTCAGAGCTGTGGCAAACAATGTGCGGTGTACTGAAGCTGACCTAATTTCAGACAATGCAACGCATTCCCATATAAACATCTCCATCTCAGTCTCTCCCTCTGTCTTTTCCTGTCTGTGTCTGTGTCTGTGTCTGTCTGTCTGTCTGTCTGTCTGTCTGTCGGTCTGTATCTTAAACCGTGGGAAGCCATTCCAGCCCTCTGCTTCCTAGGGCTTTAGCTACGGGACAATGTTAGGCCTGTTACTATTACTATCATTGTTATCCAATCCGAGCATATCATCTGAATTCAAACTCAGCCTCACTTGGACCATGCGACCACCAGCAGCTGTTGTAAGGTCGACGTGACTAAGATAACAAATTAATTACATACACCAACAACAGTAGCTTTTTTATTGTAAATGTAATATCAAATTTATAGAGCGCCTCTTGGAGAGAGACTCCTCAGAGGCGCTCCCGACCTAAGTATTATTATTACTATTACCAGTGCTTTTTTCTGGGAAAAAAGGTTCCGGAACGCAATAATTATGAGCGGGCTAAAATAACTAAATTATTGTTTTTATCATTAAAAAAATAACTAATTTGTTATTGCCTGAAAAAAGGTGCCGGAACGCCGTTCCGGCTGAAAAAAAGCACTGAGATTACTATTATCATTGTCATTATTACGCATTTATTAAGCGCCACTATCTAATGACGAAGCACTAATCGATGGCGCTATGTATCCATTACAGTGAGTGAAGGACTTGATCAAGGTCCCTAAACAGTGACCGTCTCAGGGAGGAGGATCGAACCCGTACTCTCTGTGTTACAAGGCGAGCGCTCTAACCAATCGGCCACAGTGACCCACGGTGAGAATGACCACTTCACCCATTGACCGTGGCATTATTATGGCGCCAGTGACCAGGAATTAAGGAAGTGTTTATGGAATCGGAGTTCTTTCTGATCCAATGGAATGCACTCCCCTGGAATAAACACTTTCTCCTCGTTGCACACAGACCGCAGATGGATTTCCCTCCCCCTGGCTGTTCTGACAGCAGACGTTGAAGGAGGATCTGTCTGTATATATATGGAGTGAGCGAGAGAGAGACAGAGACAGGCACACACACATACATACATATATATATATATATATATACATACTATATATATATATACACACATACATACATATATATATACATATATATATATGTATGTCTCTCTCTGCCTGTCTCTGTCTCTGTCTCGCTCACTACATGTGTAGTATTATTGTGTACCAATCGCGCAACCTCAGGAACGCAGCACGTGCAGCTGCCAAGAGAGAAAGTGGGATGAGTAGGAGTGAAGGGTACAAGGGCAGCGGACAACAGGAGGAGAACAAGGAGGGTGAGGAATACGAAGCTATTTTTAGGACGGAACTATTTATGAGTCATCACCTTCAGGTCTATCAGTTGGGTGTATGTTGGAGATCTGCAGGGCTTAGACACAACATAATACAATAGTATAGTGGTAGCTCCATCACAATAGCATCAAAGGGTAGTATCGTCACAACTGTACCAAAGGCAATATCATCACAACAGTACAATGGTAGCTCCATCACAATAGCACCGAAGGTAGTGCCAGGCTGCCAGCACAACAGTACCAAAGGCAGTATCCTCACAATAGTATCAAAGGTAGTACCATCACAATGGTACAGAAGTTCATATCATCAAAACAGTACCAAAGATAATATCAACAAAATAGTACCAAAGGCAGTATTATCGCAATAGTACCAAAGGTAGAATTATTCACAATAGTACCAAAGGTAGTATTATCACAATAGTACCAAATGTAGTATCATCACAGTAGCAAAATCATAACGCCATCACAATAGTACAAAAGATGGTCACATCATAACCTCATCTAAGCACTGGTTTGCGATCTAACTCGACTGCTGTTCTACAGTTCTAGTCATTCGTCTGACTTAATCATCCAATCTAAGGATTTGATTTGATTAGTGAGAAACCAGAAGAAGAAGAGACAGTGCTGCCACCTACCTCTGGGGAATGATTCTGGTCGGACGAGTTCCTTGAAGAATTCGTAGGCTGTCGTCACCTTCTCCAGGTAATCCGTCTCCGTTGGAAACCAGAACTTAAGAACACGACTTTCCTGTCACACACACACAGTCACCACGCTTATTCAATCTAATTCAGAGACTTATGTAGCGCCGTAGATTCGTAATAAGTAAGTAAATTTTCTTTATGAAGTGATCGCTAATCGCACTTTGGTGTACAGACATCTAATAAACACAGTTAATTAAAAAGTATGTAATATTCTAACAATAAATGCTTTGCGCATCCGGCTGTTAGTTGGGGAGATTGCGTGGTCATGGGAACGGGGACGGAGGGAGTAGTAGGTGGGTTTGGTTGGAGGTAGTAGTTGATGCAGGAGAGACACATCTGGATGTTGACCTGATGATGGCTTGAATTTTCTCCGTCATCGGATGAAGCCTTGTGAACTTGACAGCGGCGTTATAGAAGTTACTAACTACAATACAACTACAATTCGAACCCAGTTGCTACGTTATTGCCAGCAAGATGAGGAGCTAAGCCAACGACAATATGCAGCACGGTCAGCACAAGGGATCACTGGCTCCCCCCCCCACCCATTTTACACATTGCATGCACAACAACCCCAACCAAGGGCGTAAACTTTGCCCCACAACGTGATGGTGACCAATCCCTCCCGTTTCCTATCCCCATCCCTTCTTCCTCCCCACACCCTCCCACCCATTATATACGGATTCCGTATGGTTTTCACCACTTTATGGTCACTGGCATATAACAAAACTACACGTGCACATTCTGTTTCACAACTCTTAATTATTAGAATACAGTTAATTGTCATTGCTTGAACTTGCTTCACACCAAAATCCCGCTGTCATATGGCAAAAAAGATTTCAGCAAATGGGCTAAAGGAGCAGCGATGACGATCACAGTGACCAAAGCGGTAGTGACCGGATACCACCGTCATAATACAAAGTTACGTCATAATATAAAGATACGTCACTATACAAAATTACGTCATAATACAGTTACGTCATAACGCAGTTACGTCATAACGCAAAGTTACATCATAATACAAAATTACGTCATAATGCAAGTTACGTCACAATACAACGTTACGCCTACGATTCTGACTCGTCCGAAATCGGTTTAGTGTAGCTCAGAGTAATCGTAATAAGTAGGTAAGAGTAAACTGTAAATTACTAAAGCTCTACTGTGGTATTGTGGTTCACTTCCCGAAGGTGGCTTATTTCAGAGATTTAAATCTCGGGCTAGCGCGGTCCGTACACGGGGACCTTAAATGGAGTGGCGCCTACTCAAACGGACAGCGGTAGTGAAGGATCTCACCCGATCAATTCATTGAAAAATGCGCAGGGTCGAGGCCATATACGGTCGCTATAGAAAATCACTTACATTTATATTTACATTTAGCTGCATTGGTTAGGACGTACGACCAGTGGCGTCACTAGGGCTGGTGTCACCCGGTGCGGTAAGTCATGGTGTCACCCTCAAAAAAAAGATGACCTTTTTTTTAGGAATTCGTCTCCCAAAAAACCTTTTTCTAGGATTTCATCTCCCAAAAAAAGTTGATGACCTTTTTTTTTTTTAGTCATCCGCCTGTTTTTGGACTTCTTACATCCTTCTTTTCCGGTCTTGGGTGTCACCCCCCTCCTAGGGTGTCACCCGGTGCGGTCCGCACCCCCCGCACCCCCTAGTGACGCCACTGCGTACGACCCATTGCCCCCTCCCCCCCGCCATCATTCTCCCGGCAGCATCGGCCAAATCCACAATTAACACTGTAAGGGCTATCAAGTTCATTGCGTGCTAAACGTCAGGCAGTAAAGTTGGCAGCATCGAAGACATCTGGGAAGATGGACTCCAGCCTCCTCCTCCGACGCAGAGGGGGCTCTCCAGATCTGCCCCGAGCAAGCACTGGGCTCAAATACACACACCCAGAGATGTTGCTTTCAGTCGACAAGAGCATACTCGGTTTGCATTCGGGCCACATTTGGAGTGCACCCCACGACAGTTCTTACCAATACACTCGGATGAAACCAGTAACCCAACTCAAATAAACATCTGCGTGATAGCTGAACATACAGACAAACAGTTTTCGTGTACTCGGTCTGAACTCGATCTACACATTATTATTATAATTATCATTATCATTGTTATTATACAGCTTTCAACTATCAATCAATCAATCAATCAATCAATCATTCCACATAAGCTATTCTATTTGACTGTTCTAATTTTAAACATTATACTATTCTATTTGACTGTTCTAATTTTAAACATTATACTATTCTATTTGACTGTTCTAATTTTAAACATTATACTATTCTATTTGACTGTTCTAATTTTAAACATTATACTATTCTATTTGACTGTTCTAATTTTAAACATTATACTATTCTATTTGACTGTTCTAATTTTAAACATATACTATTCTATTTGACTGTTCTAATTTTAAACATTATACTATTCTATTTGACTGTTCTAATTTTAAACATTATACTATTCTATTTGACTGTTCTAATTTTAAACATTATACTATTCTATTTGACTGTTCTAATTTTAAACATTATACTATTCTATTTGACTGTTCTAATTTTAAACATATACTATTCTATTTGACTGTTCTAATTTTAAACATATAATATTCTATTTGACTGTTCTAATTTTAAACATATACTATTCTATTTGACTGTTCTAATTTTAAACATATACTATTCTATTTGACTGTTCTAATTTTAAACATTATACTATTCTATTTGACTGTTCTAATTTTAAACATTATACTATTCTATTTGACTGTTCTAATTTTAAACATTATACTATTCTATTTGACTGTTCTAATTTTAAACATTATACTATTCTATTTGACTGTTCTAATTTTAAACATTATACTATTCTATTTGACTGTTCTAATTTTAAACATATACTATTCTATTTGACTGTTCTAATTTTAAACATATACTATTCTATTTGACTGTTCTAATTTTAAACATATACTATTCTATTTGACTGTTCTAATTTTAAACATATACTATTCTATTTGACTGTTCTAATTTTAAACATATACTATTCTATTTGACTGTTCTAATTTTAAACATATACTATTCTATTTGACTGTTCTAATTTTAAACATATACTATTCTATTTGACTGTTCTAATTTTAAACATATACTATTCTATTTGACTGTTCTAATTTTAAACATTTGCTCCATCGAATACTAGCAAACCGTTTGACACAAACTACAAATTGGCTCTAAGACCAACCAATCTACTCTAGTCTTATCTATCTTACCTAATCCATCTATCTAATTTTATTTTTATTTTATTTATTCCGGATATTTCTATAGCGCCTCCTCAAGTCTACTACTACTCAGAGGTGCTCCCGACTACTGCATTTGATACTGTGTCGGAGTTTTCACGCCGAAGCGCCACGAGCAATTGCGAGTGAAGGACTTGCCCAAGGTCCGTACGCAGCGGCTAGAGTGGGATTCGAACCTGCAACCCTCCGGTCACAAAGCGCCGAACTTACCACTGAGCCACCACGTCCCACGAAGCACAGCTAGTCTGGTGTAGTTAAACTTTAATCTAATCCAGTCCGATATAACCTAATCTCTCTTATTTAATCCAATCTAATCATGGTTGGCTTACAAAGTTCAGTTGTGCACACTGAAGTCGGGTAAACATTAAGAAAATAAGAAATGATGACATAAGACAATCATTAGGTATCCAAAAGAACTCTGCAAGACAAAGTCGTTCAACGAAGACTCCGATGGTTTGGACATGTAGAGAGAATGCCAGTTGACCGAATCCCACACAGTGCACTACATGCAAGATTCGAAGGAAAAAGAAACAAAGGCAGACCAAGGCTACGCTGGATTGATAATATAAATGAGGACATAACATCACTTCGACTAAAACTAATGGGGGGCAATAGACTTGACAAATGACCGAGGACAATGGCAACCATTTATTCGTACCAATTGCTGCTGGTGATGATGATGATGATGATGATGATGATGGTGGTGATGATGATGATGATGATGATGATGATGATGATGATGATGATGATGATGATGATGATGATGACGAAACACTAAACAGACTGGAAGGGGAAGTTTCAGTTGAGAGCAACAAAAAGATAACTGTTTGGATTTAGAATCACATGCATCTCATTTGCATTTAAGGTCAGTTCACCATGAGTTCATAGGAGTTACCGGTAACCAATTGACCCTACACGGTTCTACCACCACTAGCTGTGCTTCAGTGCCACTTAACAGTTCTTAACTGTGCTAAATAAATGCCAAGACATAGGCTGCCACATGCTGCCTCTCACTTGACAGACTGATCTACTGGATGTTGACCTGATAATGGCTTTGTCTTGGTGTGCCATCGGTTGATGCCTTGTGCATTAGACACCGGCACAACAGAAGTTACTAATTAGAATTGCGTAATTGAAACAACAAAGAGAATTGCTGACTCACTGGAACGTGCTTTCCGGTTTTCTGGTCGACGAGAAAACATTTGAATTCAAGCTGAAGATTTGGCATCGAATTGTCAACCGCATCTACCAAATAAACACATCACAGGCAACGTCAACAACAATGTAATGTATGTATGTATGTAATGTATGTATGTAACATATGTATGTAATGTATGCATGTAATGTAAGTATATAATGTATGCATGCCTGTAATTTATGTATGTATGTAATATATGTAATGTACGCATGTAATGTAAGTAATGGAATGTATGCATGTAATGTATGTAATGTATGCATGTATGTAATGTACGTATGTAAGTAATGTATGTATGTAATGTATGTAATGTATGCATGTAATGTATGTAATTTATGCATGTAATGTATGCATGTATCTGGATGTGATTTATATAGCATCACTTAAGAAACTTCCATAGGGGTGAAGAGCTTGTTAGGAAGGTCTGTTTGTGATGATACACAATGGCCACTCATCAGCAGAGAGTCCTCAGTCCATCAACAACCAAAAAACAGTTCATTCACCAAAGCACAGTCGAGACATAATTACACTGATACGAACAAACTAACCTTTTCTCAACTTAGTCTTATCTTTTTCTAAAGTTACCTTGTCAAATTATCCTGCACCAGAAGGCACCAAGAAAAGTTAAGAGATGAAACTCTCACCTGCTGTCTGTTTATTGATGACGAGCCCGCTGTGCTGGCCACCTGCTTTGTGTGCCACCTGAGATTCATCCAATTGTTTCTTTGGGACTTTTTCAATCCTTATTGTTGTCGTTTTGCCCTTTTTCGACGGGGTCATTACAATTTCTGTAATCAGCAGCTCGCTAATTAAGTAATTATTCATCACTTACAAAATGGTGTTACAATAATCAAGTAATGATGATGGTGCACAATAATGTTATAGTTACATTAATCTTTCCACAATAGCATTTCAACATCATGTTGTTACAGCAATTGCTAAATAATGGTGTTATACAACAATGTAACAGCAATTCTTACATGATAGGGTTACATATGACGTTGTTACAGTAATCATGAAACAATGGTTTTATAGTAACAGTGTTACAGTGGTTCTAGAAGTAGGTACCAGAAAGCTACTTCCTGTATAAACCATCTTCATTACATTAGGTTAATCATAAAATTAGACTGCAGTCATTTTTCTAATGACTTCTATATCCCAATTACTTCTATGTTCTAATGACTTCTATGTTCTAATGACTTCTATGTTCTAATGACTTCTATATTCTAATGACTTCTATGTGGGAGAAATCAAGCTTTAGCAGAGAATTGTAGCCTAAGTACATTCATCATCAGTTCCTGACGCCAGCTATTTGGCGGCGATGGGTACGAATAAATGATCTCCATTGTCATTAACTAACATTAATTAAAATAATCTGATTAATTAAATAATCTGATTACATATTCTGCTGTCTGACCGAAGTGATCATTTAGAAAGCTTAGACTGATTGAGGAAACCGAGGAGACGTCTCACATTAATGTAAATTAGGTCTCGATTTTTCGGCACCACGTGTAATTTTTTCCTACTATACAGTAGTATCCATCTTGAGATTAGGCTCGCCCAGTCATTAGCTGCCAGCCAACGGAACCTTTCAGGAAAATGCTACACTAAGGTTCTGGCCAGGATTTATTAATATAATTTATAACAGACGTCATTAGAATATAGAAGACATTAGAATATAGAAGTCATTAGAAATATAGAAGTCATTAGAATATAGACATTATTAGAACATAGTAAATAGGCAAGAGACTACTGGGTCGTTCTAATAAAATTCTAGTTCAGGTAAAGTTTAAAAAACTGCTAATGAAAAGCCAGGACTATAACAGACAAGAAGATAATCGTAATTTGTAACTGTAAGTGCCAATTTATATAGCGCCTTGTCAAGAAAACTCATCAGAGATGAGATGCTCCCGACCTGATTACACAAGACCAGTGCAGACCATGAAATGGAATTAGTAACGTTGATAAAGACATTTTCAATTCTTGATTGTGAAATGACATTAGCTGTTGGGAAATATACATTAGTGGTTGGGAAAAATACATGTAGAGGTTGGCAAAAATTAGCGGTTGGGAAAAATACATTAGTGCTTGGGAAAAATACATTAGCGGTTAGGGAAAATACATTAGTAGAGGGTTGTCTTGTTAAAATCCATTGCTAGTTTCAAGCTACGTAGGTTGAAGGAATTCACTTTACAGCCATTGTCTGTATTGATCAATGCTTTTCAACCAGTAATTCTTGCTAGGCATGATGTACTAAGACAGTCAACATTAATACGTGAATGTATTGCTGCATTTTATAAGTCGTTATACTATATCTATATATGGCTCAAAGGACGGGTGAAATGCGCTGGGTTCCGTGAGCAAACGATAGTCTGAGTAAGGTTCCGTCACTACAAAAACGTTGAAACCAATGGTACAGATGAAGCTAGGCTGCCGAGCCAATTACCCGAAAGATGAGCCTCATTAGGCCTCTAGTCCTAATTGCAGCAACGTAATTATTTGTCTGGCATTCGGCCTGCGTATAATGTTGAACAGTTGATTTCTTAACCGTTCAGGCCGAGGCAGCCCAGTGTCATAGAGAAGACAAATGAATATTGTCCGTTTGATTAGAGTCCGGAATGGAAGGCGTATGACTCGTTTGGCGGAGTAAATTACAATGCCTTGCAACAGGATATATACGTACACGGTACAAGTAAAATGACGGGGTCAAGTCAGGATAGAACCACAGGAGCATCAGATATGTCGCTATTGTTGCAATTAAGCGGCAGCCGAATTAAGGTCTTCATTGGCCCGCTGGTGGTAGGTAGGCTACATCTCTCGGTTATAAAACGTTCCCTTGTCTCAGGGATGATCACTGGTTCATTTCAAATACTTTATCAAGTTTTAAGTTTCTTTGTAGGTAATCAATTTTATCACAAACCTTCATCCATTTTGGATAAATGATCTCTCGCTGGTTATATATAGTCTGTTGTCTCTCTGTCTTTCCGAGAACTTTCCTGAAAATTAAACAAAAAACAGTTGTGTCATTAGTTCCTACGCAAATTCAGTTTCTTGCTACTTCTAATGAAGTAAGTAACTATTGCTACTTCTAATGAAGTAAGTAACTATCATTTATTTTAAACATAATTTATTTTCATCTGCGTACACACTTACTAGCTAGGATAGCCTTACAGAATTTCCCAAAAGGCACTCTAAAATAGAGTAAAAAAATACAACACACACTTGACCGAAACTAAGTCTATCTTTCTGTATGCTATTATTTTTTTCAGTTTCTTGTGCATCTATTTGTATAACCTGTATTGTTAACCACAGTGCGTTTGCAGGTGGTATAATAAAGAATATACTTACTTACTTTTACTTACACACAAGCACACACACACATACAAACACACACAAACGTATAAAACATCTGATGAGCAAAGCTCAATGAAGAGAACCCAAATCATTCACACAGTATAGAAATATTACAACAACCTGAAAATTCATACGCTTCATTACTGGACTTCAATTAAGAATTTCAACAGAACTCGGTTCTGCATCTGTCTGTGAGTTTCATGATTGGAATACTAATTTTCATACAAGAAACTGAATCATGAACACTTCCTGATGTATGCCCCAAAAGTGTCTTTCTTGAAGTGGTGCTATATAAATTTGCAATAACCACGACGTGCTCCAATAAGAGACCTTGAATTCTATTTGTTGAGTAAAAGAAACATAAGATAGATTTCTCACACATATTCCGATATACGAAATATGTGCAAAAACATGGAATGGTGACTTTATTAATAATTTGTTAAACTTTGAAATGATGACATAAGACATTATTAGGTATCCAAAACAACTCTGCTAGACAAAGCTGTCCAAGTTCACTGAAGACTGCGATGGTTTGAATGTGTAGAGAGCATACCAGTTGACCGAATTACTACATGCAAGGTTTGTTCAAAGGAAAAAGAAACAAAGCAGACCAATAAATGAGTCAATTAAAATCAATTATATATTAAATCAACTAAATCCTCCTCGGTTGCTGAGGCCAGCAATTAGGCGGCAAAGGCTACGCATTTATGATCCTCAGTCATTTGTCAAGTCCAACGCTCCTCTTCAATCTTAGTTATGCCCTCATTTATATTATCTATCCAGCGTAGTTTTGGTCTGCCTTGGTTTCTCTTTCCTTTGAATCTTGTACGTAGTGCATTGTGTGGGATTCGGTCAACTGGTATTCTCTCTACATGTCCAAACCATCGGAGTCTTCGTTGAACGACTTTTTCTAGCAGAGTTGTTTGGATACCTAATGATTGCCTTATGTCATCGTTTCTTACTTGCTGATGTCTTGAAATCCCTGCGATCTGGGGCATATATACCATTAAGCATACAATACAATAAAACTGTAATTTGATAATGTCTTATTCACAAAGTTCCGTATTACACCATTAAGACCAAATCGGAATCAGCCAAGGATCACAGGGAAAAACGAGGCCAGGCGTTTCCCTGCCACGAATCATTCTCTGCCACCTGCAATTACAACCACCAGCAACACAACAGTCCTCGGCCTCTGAGACGGATCTAAGAATAGAACTTTCCATTATTCCATCCACTGACTGACTCCACCTGCATCCAAGTCGGCAAAAAGCCCCCGCTGGGCTTCAGACCAATCAGGTTGGGAGTCAAGGAGGCAAGAAGGCCTTGTGTTTACGACTCTTGTTAGGAATCAATGGGAACGCCTCTAATGAAAGACACCCAACAGTTCAGTCACAGACAGACAGACAGACAGACAGACAGACAGACAGACAGACAGACACACACACACAGACACACAGAAATTGATAGACAGATGCAGGCATAGAAACAGACTGACTGACACAGACATAGAAATAGACAGACGGACACAGAAACAGACAGAGAGACAGACAAACATAGAGGCATAGAAACAGACAGACAGACAGAGACAGCCATACAAATAATAAGCATATGACTCGGTCATGAAGCTCTCAACACATGCACTAGAACTTCTTAGTACCCATGGCTCAGTCAAAAGCACCTATATAGCAGGAGTCTCTGACTCAGAATTTCACTCCACCCAACCACCTGTTGAAGAAGAGCAGTCCCTCAGCTAACCCTCAAGCAGCCGTGGACGTAAAGCGTTAGCGACTTCATATTTCTTAGCCTCGGCATATAGATGGCGCTGAGAAGTTGTACGTTTTCTTATCGATAAAGTACATACGGTACTCGTACGTTATTCGAGTAGGTAACGTAAGGTCGCACTCTGCGTTGGACGGTTATATAAGTGAAATCACGCTCTGCCCATTTCCCAGACCAATCTCTATCAGAGCGACCATTATGAAAAAATCAAAGCCAAAAAGTCAGAAGTGAGATAAGAACTGAAAGGCCAGAGGCTAAAACAGTAAGGAAATGACATAACTACAACTAAACTGTAAAAGCGGATTTAAACGTCAGCTGCTTATCAGTGTTTATCAAGTTAACGAAGTTCCACTGAAAAAAACCGGACTTATCTGAACGATACAACTCGACAAACATTTTCAACTCAGGCTAAATCGAACCCTTTCAGAACAGTTACATAGCCATGATTCAGTGTATTTTTTTCAGATTCCTAAAAATGTGCTATATAAATAGCCACATATATACATTCATAATACAGACATACATACATTCATATATAAATACATATATAAATACATATATACATACATGCATGCATACATACATATATACATACACACATACATGCATACATGCATACATACATACATGCATACATACTTATATACATACATACAAAAGCATAACATGTCAAAAACCAGATAAACTTACAATGAATGGATTCCTAATATTATATGATAATCGTATGCTAATTATATGTTAAACGTATGCTAATCATGCAAATGATAATTGCCGGGCTAAACAGCAAATGAGGCCTATGACCCAGCAGTTAATTAGTAATGAGCCCCAAGTAGGTCACACAGAGTCCACAAAAAAGTATATGAACAAACAATGAGCTGCTATCACAGGGTGTGGGGAGGGGTAACGGGTAAGGCACCCTAGTCGGGTGATGGTAAAAATAGAGTTAAAAAACACCGGTTAGAGTGTGAGGGTGTGGGTGCAAGCGAGCGCGTGCTTAATTAGGCACAGAACACAATGACAGACAAAGAGATAAATAGACACAGACACAGAGACACGTAGAAACAGAGAGACAGATACACAGAAACAGATAGACTGATACAGACCAATAGAGACATAGAAACAGAGAGACAGATACAGACCAATAGAGACATAGAAACAGAGACAGACAGACACATAGAAACACAGACAGACAGATACAGACCAACAGAGAGACAGACAGAGACGGAGAAATACAGAGACATAATAATCATAATCTCGAGATTTTTAAAGCGCCCAAAAAACGAAGTCACGGCAAACGCTTAGTGAAAACAGAATCGATAGGGTGGGGGAGGTGAAAATCAGTTCCAGGTCAAGATCCAAAGGGGTGGGAGGCAGGCAGACAGTCAGACGACTAAGGAGGATGGTGTTTAGAGTTGAAACCGCGAGGGAGGTAAGGAGAAGAGGAGGAATCGGGATAGGATTTGTGAAAGAGCAGTGTTTTCAGTTATGAGTGAAAGAGAGGCAGAGATAGCAAGAGGCGAGGTGTTGGTCACGAGTTAGACAGACAGACAGACGGACACTCTGAAACAGTTACAGAGAAAGGGAGAGAGAGACAAACAGACAGTCAGGCCTAGCCAACTGATGCCAGAAGGTGAGTCAGTTTTTCTGGCTAGAAATCTTGTCAGAGCACTCCCCTTGTCAGAGCACTCCCCAACAGAGTGATCACATTAAGAGGAAATGACACAGGTCAGGTGGTCGTATACCCACCCATCCTACCTTCCCTCTTTCTCTGACCCATGACGTCAAAACGAAAGAAACTTCAGATGCCAGTTACTTGGGATGTGATCAGACAAAAGTCTTCTACATCATTGTCATCATCATCATCAACATAATCGTCATAGGCATTTCAGAACTTTGTGATGAGAGCATTATCAAATTATAATAATAATAATAATAATAATAATAATAATAATTATTATTATTATTAGTAGTAGTAGTAGTAGTAGTAGTAGTAGTAGTAGTAGTAGTAGTAGTAGTAGTAGTAGTACTATTATCACTATTTTATTATCTTTATCATCATCATAATTATTATCATCAATATTATTATTATCAGTTGTATTTTTCATTGTAGTGTATACCTACATTATGTATATAGGTATGTGTCCGTACTTACCGTAATATGTTATGTATCTGAACAGTTGGCTTGGGTCCTTTAAGAACCTGAGGATACTGGGACTAAGGGTCTTCCTACAAAACTAACCTAAGGATAACATTCTGTCTCTTAATGCTAATGGATAAACAATGTAACGGACAGTTCTGCAATGTAATGTACAGTTCTGTAATGTAATGTAATGTACAGTTCTGTAATGTAATGTACAGTTCTGTAATGTAATGTACCGTTTCTTAATATAATCTACATTTCTTGAACGTCTTGTATGGCTCTTTAATGTAATGCACAGCTTTTTAATGTGATGTGCCATTCTTTAATGCAATGCACAGTTCTTTAACCCTTTAATGATGAGCATGCACTAAAATGTATTGAAAACTAATCCCTCTCGTCGTTAAAGGGTCAATGCTATTTCTATAGCAGAGCAAAAACTGCTACCGTGCCAGTTCCCAGGTGTGAAAGCCAATCAGAACTTCTAAGTTTTTCTTACAATCAGAGTTCACTGCAAACAGAATTGCCACAAAAATCCTCAGAGCCAGACTAAAGAACTATTATTTCTTTAATTAAACTGTTTTCCTTCTGAACCCTAAACTCTGGTGCAAACGGCGTTCATCAATGTCGCGTTGAAAGTTTCTATCAGCGCACTGTCCTATCAGAAGTCATTCTCTCTCAGTGCAAAGACACTTAAACCACTTCCAGATGATCCTCATGTTCTAATCGAATGATAACATCAGTTGCAAGGAGCCTCTTTGTAATCCAATTCCCAAGAAAGCTAAGTCGTGGGAACCAGCTTATTCACAGGCGCTCAGACGAAACCAATACATAGGAAGGTAGGGTAAAAATCGGTTCCAGGTCAAGATCCAGAGTCAGGCAGGCAGGCAGGCAGGATCTTGACCTTGAACCGATTTTTACCCTACCTGGTTTCGACTAAGCGCCTGTCGATGGTGATTAGAATTGGGGTGGGCGAGAGAGGTAAGAGAAATAGGAGGATGGGGTTTGTTGAAAAGGAGTATTTTAAGTGTTGAATGAAAGACCTGAGAACAGACAGCAAGGGTGTTGTTGCAGACGCGGACCAAGAGGATGCTGTGAAGATGTTCCAACCAGAGCCGTAGCAACAAAGAACGTGGCCCCCTCCGAACATACGTCCGGGGCCCCTTACAATGCGGAAACTGGAATGCAGTAATATACAATATACAGGGTTCATATTATGTATGTATATACATAGGCCTACGCCCTACGGTGTACATGACATTGTGTTCCATTTCCGTATTTACGCAAAGCGCTTCTTTCGAGCCTTGTTCTCCGCAAATTGGTTAATCAATGCGTCATAATTCAGAGATCTGGCAAAGTAGTGTTCGTTTGAGATAACTGCAAGCGCAGAAAGCCTGTCATCTGTCATGTTGAGAGCAGGATATTTTTGATAAGTTTCATTCTGCTGAAGCTCCTTTCAGCACTGCCAATAGCATTTTGTGATGTATCAAAACAGTATCATAATAACTTCACGCCGTTCACGGTTAGTTTTTGCCACTTTTAGGGGCCCTTCCTTGCGGGGCCCCCTCCGCTCGGAGGGGGAGGGTACGGAGGGCGGTCGCTACGCCTCTGGTTCCAACATATAATTACATTTACATTACGAGACATTTACATTACGAATGTTTGGGTACACAACTCCTGGGTACAGCGGAAAACTGCATTTACACCAATGCCACCGATTCTCAACTAACAGAGTTGCTCACATCCTTACAAGAGAATACTCCAAGTGGGCTTAATGGCAGAGGGAATTGAACAGAAAGAGGCAGACAGTCACACAAGCAGAGAGAGACACAACAGCACTGGGAGACAAACGAAAGTAAACAAGCTGACCAACTAATTGACAGACAGACAGACAGACAGACAGACAAAGACAGACAGACAGGCAGACAGACAGACAAAGATGAAGGCAAAGGGAGATATTCACATTACAAACAGCTTCTAGTAGTGCCAGTCTCCGGACCAGGGCCTGGCCACACCCCGCCCACATCTAAGGAGGGGAGGCGAGAGGGAGGGAGGGGTTGAAGACTAGGCCAATGCCTTCGGTTAAATTCGACTTAATTGTAGTATTAGCCATTCCAGGCATTCCATCCAGCGGCGTTACGACGATAGCAGCACAGAAATAGGACGTGACTGCATGGTACTCCTATGGGCACACACTACAGACGTATTACACGCCCTCAGTCTGCAAGGCAGCTAGTCAGTCATGCCACCTTTCCGACGACGCCATGTTCCAATATTCTTGTCCAAAAGTTCTACAGTAAAATGTTCCGATGTTCTTGTCAAATGTTGAAATGTTCCGATGTTTTTGTCAAATGTTCACATGTTCCGATGTTTTTGTCAAATGAACGTTCAAATGTTTAGATGTTTTGTCAAACGTTCAAATTATTCAGATGGTTTTGTCAAATGTTCAAATTATTCAGATGGTTTTGTCAAATGTTCAAATGTTTCGATGTTTTTGTCAAATGTTCACATGTTTTGTCAAACGTTCAAATGTTCAGACGTGTGTTAAAAGTGACTGGGAAACCATTGCAGCTCATCTTTAAAGTATTCAAAATCTCAATGTTATTAGCAATCCAAAATATCGGTTCAACAACTGAGAGAAGATGTGTTCGAAAGATGCATTGAAACAGAGAAGAAAAGACTTCTTCCACACCTCCAAACAGCGAAACAATAGATGCACATCCAACAGTGCAGAGGACGCACATACATAATAATGTCCCAACAGGACATTGTCAGTGACCTGTATTGTTAATTTTCGTCCAAGCAGGATCTGGCCATTCAGAACAACTTTCTCCCCTTAAACAGTCCCTAAGGCCGTTCAAAATACAACAATGAACTTAACAATGCATGTACCGTACAATAAGCACAAACTTCACTGCCAGAAACGCATCTATATCATTACTGTCAATTGTAAAATAATCAGTCACAGATTTCTATAGAGAAGAAGTGCTAGCAGGCAATAACAGTTAGATATTTGCAGTTTATTTAACTATATATCCTGTTGTGTCCTGTTATGTTATGTTAAAACATCACATTATAATATTAAAATGTTATAGTATCATAGTAAAGGCCATGAAAGTCACTCTTACCTCCAACCTACACAGACTCAGAATGTATGCAGAAGGACCAAACAATAATGGCAATTACCCAGGCAGTGAGTAATCTAGAAGTCTTTGGGGGGAATGTCCCCCCAGGATTTATGTTTTCCCCCAGAGGCCAGCAATAGCACAATGTAGAGACCTTTAGGGGAGGAAAATACCCCCCCACGATACATGTGGATACATGGTTCCTCTCAGAGAGATTAATTCCTAAAAAAGGTCATCAACCTTTTTGAGAGAGTAATTGTTGTAGAAAAAGTGAAAAAATCGGACGAAGGACTAAAAAAAGTCATCAACTTTTTTTGAAGATGAAATTAGGAAAAGTCATCAACTTTTTCAAGATGGAAGAAAAAATCTTGTGTAAATTCTTTGCTCCCCAGAAACCTTGTTTCCCCTCCCAGAAGAGGGGGACTAGATTAAACACTGATACCCAGGGCTGTACTGGTAAAATTAGAGGTGAGTACACGCTACCGGTTAGTTTTCCAAAACACTGAGGGGGATGTGTTTGGGAAGGGGGGCTGTGCAAGAAACTTTTTTGGAAATATGGAATTATTTGGTGAGCATTTAAGCTACTGGTTTAAGCTATTGAAATGAAGGAATTCCTCAATTTCTAATGCATCAACCATGCTAAAATTTATTGAAAAATTAATATTTTTGTGCATCCAGTAGCAGTGATATTCAGATACGAAAAGAAAAAACAAAGAGCAATCGCAGTTTAGGCAATTTGGTCTCAAAGCCGACATAGGCCCAAAACGAAAGTAGACTGTTTCATTTTTTGGACGGAGGTAGAGGCATAGTTATTTTTAAACAATACAATAACATTATTTAAAAAAAAATTATTACTTGATTAACTACTAAACTTTCGAAATTCCACATTATCGTCGTCAAATAAATTAAACAGGAAATAGAGATACTGAAAAAGGGCCACAAAATCCACATGTATAGAATGCAAAAAATATGAAAACAGCATGGGTGCGTTCCTGCTACAAACAGTACAAACCGTTTAGAGCTATGCAGATTCTAAAGTTGTTTTACAACTCGCTAAGTCAAGCAAACAGAAATAATTAAATTTCAAACAGAAATGTTCTTTGAGTTGTGGTCTACACTCTACAGTATTAAAAATATGTCACAGTATGTCCTGGAGGTGAGTACACGCTCTCCAGAGTGAGTATACTAAAAACATATTTTGTGACGTGAGTATAAGGGCTCTAGAGGCGAGTACACGCTGTATACCCACGTATACCCTCGTCTACACTCCTGGTAATACCACTACATCACAGCATGGTAATACCTTTACATCACAGCACGGTAATACCATTACAAGTTTTGAAATACAAAAATACAATACCATTACATCACAACATGGTAACACCACTATATCACAGCATGGTAATACCATTACATCATGGCATGGTAATACCATTACATCACAGCATGGTAATACCACTACATCACAGCATGGTAATATCACTACATCACAGCATGGTAATACATCTACATCACAGCATGGTAATACCTCTACATCACAGCATGGTAATACCACTACATTAAAGCATGGTAACACCCCTACATCACAGCATGGTCATACCACTACATCACAGCATGGTAATACCACTACACCACAGCATGGTAATACCACTACATCACAGCTTGGCCGATGCACAATTTGTTGATGCCTTCTACATTATACAATGGCTCAACAGAAGCTGGCCATTGTAAGTGGTTATTTATATAGCGCCTCTTCAGGAAAACTCATCAGAGTTGTTCCCAACCCAATTACACAAGACCACAGCCTAACAGAATGGTCTTCAACCGCTTGCAAAATATAGTTACCAATTATTAATAATAAGAATAATTAATAATGACATCATGATTCAATGTCACGAAATGTCAACTCATAACAATGCACGTGTCAGTGTTTGTTACAAAACCAGGTCGGGTTATGAAAATGTTCTGGCTCAGATTTACGATTCGTCAAAGAGCGCATGACAACAACATGGCTTGTCTCTGATTTTCTCCTGAAGTTTATTAATAAACGGTGTTTTCTAGGCTGAACCAGGACTAATCGGGTTTTACGAATGTTCACATGAATCTATTTACACCAGATGATCAGTCACTTTCTCGAGAGCTGCGGCTCGAGCTTCTCAGTTTGTCCCTTCCACAGTTTCACAATCACCTGAAGTCTATTATTTGACAGTGATTTCACTGGTTTGGGTCAGGAGTGCCACAGATGAGTTTTCCTTGAAGTGGCGCTTTATAAATGTCAGATTACAATTATGTTCACAACTTAAGTTAAACCTGAGAGGGGCCATGGGTGTGTATTGGTTGCAGGTCGCACTTTCTTAGCTCGGCATGTGAGAGGGTGGCCAGTCCTTTTCCTTGCATTCATATGTTGCAATTTGTAACTCACGATTAGCATCGTTAACTGTGCTGGGTTAACGAGCTTTGTCAGTTGCTGGACCTAGATTCTGGAATTCTCTTCCTGTATCTGTTTTCGTTCTGCTCTGCTTGTGTCATTCCGTTCTCAACTTAAACTTACCTCTTTCAAATTGCTTATAAATCCACCATAGACTGCCTCTCTGTTTTACGGACTGATCTTCTGGATATTGACCTGATTACGGATTGGTTCTGGTGTGTCATCGGTTGATGCCTTTGGCATTAGACACTGGCTCAATAGAAGTTATTAATTACAATTACAAAGGCCAAAGAAAGACAGAACTTCTGAAGTGTATAGCAACTGGGGGACAGATGGACATAACGTAAAAGGATGACTGGAAAGAGTAGCATGGATGTACGTGTGTGTATGCATGTATGTATGTATTTGTGTATGTATGTATGTGTTTATGTATGTATATATATATACACGTACCTATATGTATGTACATACTTGTATCTATGTATGTAGGTATGTCTATATATTAATTTCATATGTGAACCCATTACTACATACCGATTTATTTAATTTTATAATTTGGGACCGCCGTTCCCAGTTTTGCCCAGAAGTTTATGAAGATGAGCGGGTTGGAGAACTGTAGACACTTAGGCCTACAGGTTTATCCGCCTCTGATCAGCAGCGCTCTGTCTCTCTGTCTCTGTCTCTGTCTCTCTCAACCGGACTCGGATCTTCCCTTGGCATCTCTGACTTGACGCATCGCTCGTGAATAAGCTGGTGCTCTGCGCTTAGCTTCAAAATAGCGCTTTAGAAATGCGGAGTTTACGCTTACGATTTCGAAAGATTTAGCCAAATCAGTTCCTAGAATTCCAACAAAAACTCACCCGTTTTCGCCAAGAAGAACTTTCGCTTGATTTCCGATTTTTTCTTAAGCTAGATCAACAGTCTCGAGTTAATGCCTACGAAATATTTAATCATGATCCTCTGAATCTAAAGCGATGCAGACAACCCAACCGCCTTCCAACTCTAGTTCCGCAGTAACCGGATGTTGCTCAGTTTTGCATCCGTTATATCGGTAAAGTAAGTAAGCAGACTTCGTTAGCATCTGCGTGCATCCCACACACATTTCACCCACGGGAAATCCCGCATTATGTTCCACCTTAATTATTAGTAAATCGCTACTTAACACGGCAACAGAGCTTATTCACGAGCACTGGGACAGACAGAGACAGAGAGACAAAGACATAGGGATGATAGGGCCTACGTAGAAGGAAGAGGAGATTGTAATTAACGCGAGTAGCCGAATAAATGAACGTGTCCTCACCACAGTCCACCAGAACTACAAGTTAATTGGACACGTACAAAGTCATATTGGATTTTGTTTCGACTTTTACTACTCGATCTCCAGCAGCTGACCATCTGACTTTTACTGCTTTAACTCAATGGGCATAGGCCTAACTTCGCCCTACAAAGTGGTAGTGACCAATCCCCCGTTTCCTTCTCCCTTCGAATTTCATTCTCGCTTCACTCTCCCTCCCCCTTCTACCCCTATGAACGAATTTAGTATGCTTTGTACGTTGCGTTTCAGGGCTAGTGAATAAGTTGGTGCCCTGCACTCATGGGCGGCGATCCAGGGGGTCCAGGACTCCAGGGGGACAAGACCCTACCTGTAACAGTGAGTGCATACAGTTTACAGTGTTGTCGTCAGCCAAATTTTGAAGAAACACCAAAAAAGGTCAACAAATGTTTTCGCGCGCGACAAATTTTTTCACCCTTTTTTTACCAGATCAGTTCAAAAGTGTCCCGTGTCCCCCACCTGTCAAACAAGATCGCCGCCCTTGCCTGCGCTTAGCATTCGAGTGGCACTTTTAGACAGAGCTAAACAACTGTCAGAGGTCAATCATTTGACATCCAAACAACACAAAGCCATGCATGTACCAACACAGGGCCAAAAGTAGTGATGATGTCACCAAGGCCGTCATCATAGTGTTCCGCTTCTCCTGAATAAACCCTCGCCAGAATTAGGCTACGGAAAGTAATAATCTATCCACCCTACAAACTCATCAAATCCTCACCTCTGTCCACAGGTCTCTGCCTGCCTAACCTCTTTGGATCTTGACCTGAAACCAATAATATTTCATCCCCGGCTATAGATTATGATTTGAGTCATCATTTGACTAGGCGCATGTGAATAAGCTGGTTCCCGCGATTTCGCATTTTTGAGCGTTGTAGAATTTTCGAGATTAGGATTACGAGGTCTTTCACTCAAAACTGAAAACTGCTCTTTCACAACTCCTATCCCAGTTCGTCCTCTTCCCCCTACCACCCTCGCCGTTTCAATTCTAAACACCATCCACCCTAGTCTCCCGACTGTCTGCCTGTCTGACCCCTTTGGATCTTGACTTGGAACCGATTTTAAGCCCCCGCCTATCGATTTTGATTTGACTAAGCGCCTGTGAATAAACTTGCTCTCGCGCCCTCGCTTGTTGGGCTCATGTAGAAATCTTGAGATTACGATTATGATTGACCACTTACCAGAACTTTTAGAAGTGGTGTTGACTGGACACCACTTTGACAACACAAAGTTACCATCTAATTAACTATCATGCATGGACACTGCAGCTGTGGTGCTTTAGAAATATTATTTCAAGCTTAGGCTTAAGTGAAATTGCGCTGAGGGTAAAATGAGTTTTATATTAATTGTTGCTGCCTGACATATGACATATGTTTATTCTTGATTAGAACTGCAAGCGATCTAATGATTGATGATAGCCCAGTGCTGGAATTGTAGGAAAAAGACGGGGGGTTTGGTTGAACATTTTATCAGTATTTTGCAAACTCATGTCAACGAAATTTGAAAGCAGCTAATTTCAACGCTATCGCTGTTTTGCAAGTCAGACTCGAATCAAAATCAATTTCTTTTTGGAGAAAATTCAAAAATGCGTACATGATACATCATGGAAATGTCTTCTCTTTGTCAGAGACTCAGAGTCAAATAATGCTAAATCACACTAGCACAACTGATGGAGTTGGAAACGACCTCTGGTGTGTGCAATGCAGCCTTAAATAGGGGTCATAAGAAAGACTAGGGGTTCAACCCCCACCCCCGACAATTCCCACCCTGATATAGCCTACTTGATCAACGTATATAAAAAAAATGGCACTTAATATGAAGGTCAATCAAAAAGAACTATAGGCCCTAAGCCTATAGCAAAAGGTACGTGAGACCAAGAGAGCAACAAACCCGCTAACAGGGTTACCTAATATGATAAAAGATTTCATAATAATAATAATAATTATATATATATTCGAACGTGTTTATTGACAAGCTCACTGAAAAACCGCAGTGAGTAAAATTGAAACATATAACGGTACAATTATCAACCTATTATGCGCCCGCTCATTTTACAGCTGCTCCCTAGGGACTGGAAGGCTGAGTCGACCTCTAGGGAGCTTACGGGCATCGAATCGCGTCTTTCAAGATCTTATGTTCTTCGAGCAAGAATATTACCATTCATCTATCCACCGTCCCTGCATGGTGAATGACAGCATTTTCCCCCCCAAAACTTACACATTTCATAAGTTTTTTAAACTTTATTAATGCATTGTTAATTGAAATAATAGTGTCGCTAGAAAACTGCAGCTTCAGCAAAACTACGAATCAAGAATCGTTTATCCCAATTGGTCTGTTACTTCACTGATGTTGACTGCAGCTCTGGAAATCGATCGTAATCTCCAACTTCTAAAGCGCCACTCGGAAGCCAAAACCAGGGCACCAGCTTATTCACGAGCGCTGCGTCAAGTCAAAGGGGTTTTCCAGAGGGTAGTCAAAAGGAGATCCGAGTCCGGATTCCAGATCGAGATTCTGATTCAGAGCTATGCATTGTGATTTCACTTTGGAGCGACTATGTCGACTGCAGCAGCCTAGGAAATTTGTGCTTGATGCTATAGTCTGCATGCACATGCATGCGATAGTTAGGGCCTATAGTGGGTTGAAATTTATTCAGATTTCTGCTGCATCTGCGCCCTCTAGCCAACTCGGCTATAATGAGAACATCGACCATACACTGTCGGCGGGACGATGAGACGGTGAAGGAGATAACTGGCCACCCGCCCTCATGTGCTGAGGCCAAGAATAAATTAAGTCGCTAACGCTTCATACCCATGGCTGCCGCTCAGGCTAGCTTAAGGGACTGCTCTTCGGTTCTGACTCATGTACAACACTGGTCATTTATATAGCTCAAAGTGGCAATTGGTGTGTGACGTTTAGATTGCCATAGTTCTTCAGTCCTCCCTTACCTCCCATCACTAACACGCAAGTGGAAAGACGAGCTGCATTTGCTTCCCAGTCGCTTTTAGTACAGTCTCTTCAGGGGCGGCGATCCAGGGGGGTCGCAGGAGACAAGACCCCCACCTTTAACAGTGGGGGGGGGGCACAGTATACATTTGTCCCCCCAGTTTGAAGAAACACCAAAAACAGTTTTTAAAAATTCTCATGAAAAAATTTCTTGACCTCTTTTTTACCAGATCAGTTCAAAACTCTTTTGACCAGGTCAGTTCAAAAGTGTCCCCCCCCCCACCCGTCAAACAAGATCGCCGCCTCTGAGTATAGCCGTTAAAGTGTTAAGGATAGGATGCTATTATGCTGATCACTGTTGTAAATAACTGCATGTACTCTGTTGATTCAGAAACCATAATTCCAACCTCACCAGTCAATATTCAGGCAGACGACATATTGTCGCTTCTGAAACTTTCAAACATCTGTCAGTTGTAAAGGACTGTATACAGTGCATACCACAACACTTGGACAACCCCACTCACTTGACGCAGCGCTCACGAATAAGGGAATGCCCTACGGTAAGGTTTTATGAAGTGCAGTAGAAATTTATTAGTTTACGATTACGATCAACAGAAAAGACATTTCAAGCTGATGTTTCAAAACGATATTCATAATACATTTTCTAAACAGATAAGATGGTATTTGACAACAAAAACCAATAATCCAAACGACTCAAGCTGATCTGAGAGAGGGAAGGAATGATATGGTGATCAGCAGTTCAAGAAAAACACAAACACCAGAATGTTCAAAACAAAACTGAAAGCAAGTAGGAAATATAGACGAACATTGGTCCTGGTTGCAAATGCGCAACACCCGACTGCTTTCTTCAATTCATAAATAACATAATATAAAATTAAAAATAGATCAATTTAAATTCCATCATTTTGGGCAATTTGTTATTGTGATTCATCTTGGTTTTTAATCTCCATTACCGACATTAATACTGCTACATTAATTAGTATTGTCATTAGTATTATTATAATTATTATTGTTACTTTTACCCCGAGGTACATATGATCCCTCAGGATTTCAAAAATTAGGGATCATTGTTCTGGAATGGCTAGTCTTCGCAGATGGTTTCGCTGGTGGAAAAGTATGCTGCCAAAAGCGACTGCATTGAAGCTCTGGATTGCCATACATAGATAAGCACTGAAAGAGAAAAGTAGTCTCTCTGTTGTCTTCTGATATTATTGTTACTATTATTATTATCATATTATTATTATTATTATTATTATTACTGTTGTTATGCCATTATTATTTTTAGTGAACTGAATACCTGCGTGGGAGGAGATAATGGATTTTCCCAATTGCATACAGCATCACATAAAAACTAAAAAGTAATTACTAAGAATGATAAAACATAATTTCACGTCGATAGCCAACACCAGGTTTCAGTATTTGGTTCTTACAAAGGCGCTGCATAAACGACATCACCATGGCAACGGTACGCAGCCATTGTTGATGAGCCAAAGGTCGAGACACTATCATCTATCTAATCTAAACTAACAACTGCTGTAGCACCGTTGTCATAATACAGAATACATCGTAATCACAATCTCCAAACTTCTAAAGCACCACTCGAAGGCCAAGCACAGGGCACCAGCTTATTCAAGATTGCCGAGTCAAGCCAGAGGGGTTCCAAAGGGTAATCAAAAAGAAGTCCGAGTCCGGTTTCCAGAGGATCGAGGAGGCAGAGGAGCTGCTAAGGTGGGTGTCGTTTAGGTCGAGAATTGGCATTCGAAGAATCAGACAAGTAAAGGTAGGAATTCTTGAGAAGGTGAAACTAGTTTTGAGTGGAAGCCTGGTGGTAAAAGATAGAGAAGCCTGAGAAAGATGATGTAGGACGGGTTGCAATGATGATGGAGGAACCGAAAACTGGTGGAATTCGGGAGAGATTGTTCCAGATCGTTCCATTTGATGGTCTCTTCAAGTGAATTAATAGTTGGAGTGAGAATCCAAGTCCAAATACAACAAGTCAGAGAGACCAGAAAGCAAAGCTACGGATGGTCACCGAGTTGGAACAGGTGAGTTTTAAGTTTAGCTTTGAACGCGGTTAGAGAACTCAAAACTGGTCAGCGAATCCACGTTGTCACTCTGATTCTGACCTGACCCAAGCGGTGGTCAAATGTGTTAAACTTCCAAGATACAGTCACTTCTCTGTCGGACAACATGCAGCTGTAGTGACTAACATCAAGCAGACATGAAAGGTCAAATGGATTATGATTTCAAACCAATTGTTGACAGTATTGCTATTGAATTTTCTAGATGAGGTTCTGTATGTATGGATGTGAGCTCAATGAATTTCAGACGACACACGGTCTGAATGGGAATTGAGAAGAGACAGCACTGGTGAAGCAAGGGACAAGCCATAGATGGTGATGCAGTTGGCACAATCCTCACACATCTGTTAATCTCAATTAATTATTGTCTGGAGATATTTCTTTATTCTCAACCACGGACTTCTTATTCATTTGCAAGAACAGATCACTTATCTCTATAAAACGCATTCCATTTAACTCTAACCATTGACAACAGTTTCATTTTTCTGTGCAGAAAAACCCCATTGTCTAACGTACAAAGGAATCAGTGGACAATGTGTGTGGTCAGAAGTTTTTAAAGTTACCCTACTGTCAATTTTCTTGTCTGTACATGCGAACATAAAAATTCTACCGATAAACAGCGTCTTCAGGATTTTCTAAAATGGTCCTAGTATCAATTTTCTTGTCTGTACACACTAACAAACATAAACGATTAGATAATGAACATTGTGTTTAGGCGTCCCTAGAATTGTCCTAGCATAATATACAGATTTCCGTCTCTGTACAAACAGACGTAAATGTTCAAGACAAACAACCTACCACCAACACAAACAAGCAAACATCTGTTCAACTCAAATGGTGTCACTGACCTCATTACATAAATTACGCAAAGTGAAAATTGTCCACATTATACAATCGCCTCCTTAAAGTCAGTCGACATTCAAAATCGTCAACAAAGAACATGAAATGGTTGCCAAGAAATCGAAGTGATGCTCATTTCTTCGGGATCTTCTTGTCTTTGCCGTAGGCCGTGTCGAGCGACAGACCGGCAAAGACGAGGAATGTTCCGGTCCACTGCATCAGCGACATGGAATGGCGGAAGATGATGACGGATCCGAGGATCGTGAAGAACTTGCGAGTTGTCGTGATGATGCTACACGGCAAAGGACCGAAGTTCGTGATAGTCATGAAGATGAAATTCTACAATGGAACACGGCAAACAAACTCAATGAAGATTTAATAACCTGTTACCCAATCACTTACCCAATCACCCAATTACTTACCCATTTAATCTTCACCCAATTAGTCACCAATTACTTAGTCGCCAATTACTTACCCGATTAGCAATCAAATTAGTTAAGCATTAGTTATCCAATTAGTTACCCATATAGTCATCCAACTAGTCACCCAATCATTTACCCAATTACTTACCCATTTAGTTATCAAATTACTTAACCAAGTAGTTATCCCATTAGTTACCCAATTATTTATCAAATTAGTTACCCAATCACTTACCCAATTAGTAATATATAGTAATTAGGCATCGATTAATTATTACCTGTCCGACAGCGCTGCAGATAGAGAATGTGATGAGTTGAACGAGAACTGACGGATACTTCGTAGCAAACAAAAGGAACTCCACTCCTTCCCCAGTCACCGTCAGACCTGACGCAGCAAACAACAAAAGACTCATTTAACTTTAATCCCCAAAATATCGCAACGAATTTCACAGTTACCACAATAAAACAACAACAAATGAAAGAACAATACATTTTGAACAATAGAAGACATGTCACATTTCTGCTCCCGAGTAATATCTTGATAATGTGGTACATAAATTTACTCAATACCAGTAGTACATTCTAAAGATTTCTTTACAGTGCAGTTGGCCAATTGGTTAGAGCATTCGCCCTGTAACTCAGAGAGTACAGGTTCGATCCTCCTCCCCTGAAACGGTTACCATGTAGGGACCTTGAGCAAGTCCTTCACTCACAATTACTCAGCGCCATCGATTGATGCTTCGCCTTTAAATAGTGGCGCTTAATCAGTAATAAGACACTGCTTTTCCTTCATTCAATCACCAATAGCATAATTATGGGGTTTGAATCTCGTGAAGTGCTGCTTACCAATGAGGAGATAGAAGATGGACCAGAGATTCATCCACAGCATCATCCGATGGGTCTGCGTCCGATGCTGAGCGCGGATTCGGTCCTGGACTCCACCGGTTACGCCGTCCAGACCCAGAGACACCAACTACAAAAACATCATCATCATCATCATCATTATCATCATCGTATTCATCACCCCTATAATCATTGCATTCATCATCATCATCGTAATCGTATTTATCATCATTATCATCATCATCATCATCAACATCATCATAATCATCACCACCACCACCACCACCATCACCATCATCATCATCATATTCATCATCATCATTCACTACACCCAAAGCATTCAGTAATTGGGTATCAAGCACGCAAGGTCACTGTCATCAAGTACACAGGAACATAGGCAGATTCAGAGGTGGGTTGTAACAGACATAAGGTACCCTAAAGTTCTAAACGCGATGGATTTTCTCAATTGTTTTCTCATCGTCCCCTAGCCAACTCAGCTATAATGAGTAGACTGACCATACACTGTCGGTGAGACGGCGAGGCAGAGGACTGGCCATCCACCCTCATATGCCGAGGCTAAGAAACGAAGTCGTTAACACTTCATAACCATGGCTGCCTTAAAGACAGCTCAAGCGACTGCACTTCTACTTTCTCATCAAAGCTTCCCAATTTCTAACCCTGGATCTCACAGTGAGTAAGTATGCTTACCAGGAGGATCTCTCCCCATCCGAATGTGTGGTCGGAGTCGAGAGCCTTCTGAACGTTCTTCGGCTTGTACATGAAGAGTGCCACACCCATGACGATCATCAGCACAAAGAGATACTTGGCCAGAGGGTAGCGCTTACGAGCCAACACAACGCCCAGAATCATCACCGGAATAGGTTTTATCGACTTCCCTAACACCTGGAACGACAAAGGAACAATGTAAACTTAGCACGGAAAGAAATTCCTCAGCACAATATGTGTATGTGTATCTGTGTATGAATGTGTTTGTGTATGTGTGCATGTTTACGTGCATGTATTGGTAATTTGTTTCATTTGAGGCACACTGGAAATAATAAAATCAAAATCAAAGAAAACTAAAATTATGAAATCAATAGAAAACTCAGTGTCAAGAGCGTCCTACAGGGTCAATGAAAAACAACTCAAATACCACCATCATCACCTCACAGGCTCTAATCCTTAAGAATACCACCACCACCACCACTACAACCACCACCACTACCCCTACAACCACCACCACTCTTAAGATCTAATCTTACATTAACACCAAGTGCCTCTGAATCGTTGAGTGGCACTTTTATAAATGTTCACTTACAACTACAATTGATGGACACTATATGATAATTATCTTGACCTGGTAAAAACCACATAATCGGGGAACAGCTGTTACTCTTCTAACACATGACCTCACATGCAACTGGTAGAGATACAAACCCCGTTCCCTACGTACATCTTTCGTTTGCCCCCTGGATCCTCTAACCAAGAGGAAGTACAACCCCACACTTATAAATATGCAATACAATACAGCCGCCCTGATATTGCCCTCCATGCAAAGTTCAGAAGAGCACACATGACCATACTTCACTCCATCTACCCCTGAGCAATCGTGAGTGAAGGACTTGCACACAGAGGAGAGGCTCGAACCCATACTCTACACATCACAGGCCGAGCAGTGAGCACTCTTAACTACTCAGCGACCGTACTCCATTTCATTTACCTGGATACAATTAGTTACCTGTGTAGGGTAGCTGACGAACTGGAGCGCATGGTTGCTGGCCAACATCGCCCCTACGTAGGAGAACGACATGATGGCGTACAGCGACTGAGGCGAGTTGTCCTTCTCAGCGCTGGAAGTGTAGATGGCTGTTATACAGACAAAGGAAACATACTGACTGTACACTGGGAAGAGGGACAGTAATGGCAATACAATACAATAAAATACAATACAGTATCTAATATTGTCCTTCCAAAGTTCAGAAGTGCACATACGACCCTACGACAGAATATCGATTGTGTGTAAAGTATTTGCTCAAGGTCCCTACGCATTAACCATCTCAAGGGAGGAGCATCAAACCCGTACTCTCTGCATTAAGAGGCCGTGTTCAAACCACTCGGCTACAGTGTCCCACAGTCCACCCCTCCTCCTGCGTTGAAGCTAAGAAAATTGGGTTGATAGTGCTTCTAATGTAGCAATTTGTCTGTCATAGGGAGCTTAAAAGCGACTGCTTATTCACTCTTCTACTTTGAAGAAACGTTTTCATTTAAATGAACGTCTTAATTTCCTGACATGACGGAATGAAACTAAGAAATTCCTCCACGTTTCTGATTCAGACAAGTAAGCAGACATCGAGAAAGAGAAGGAGGAGGACGCAGTGGCTCCAGCCTTGACCATGTGAACTTACTGAGTTATAAGCTTATTGAATACAACACAGACGAGTTCACAGGGAAAGACTGAAACAGGTCCTCTGCTCCTGAAACAGGTCCTCTGCTCCTGAAACAGGTCCTCTGCTCCTGAAACAGGTCCTCTGCTCCTGAAACAGGTCCTCTGCTCCTGAAACAGGTCCTCTGCTCCTGAAACAGGTCCTCTGCTCCTGAAACAGGTCCTCTGCTCTTGAAACAGGTCCTCTGCTCCTGAAACAGGTCCTTTGCTCCTGAAACAGGTCCTTTGCTCCTGAACAGGTCCTCTGCTCCTGAAACAGGTCCTCTGCTCCTGAAACAGGTCCTCTGCTCTTGAAACAGGTCCTCTGCTCCTGAAACAGGTCCTTTGCTCCTGAAACAGGTCCTTTGCTCCTGAAACAGGTCCTCTGCTCCTGAAACAGGTCCTTTGCTCCTGAAACAGGTCCTCTGCTCCTGAAACAGGTCCTTTGCTCCTGAAACAGGTCCTCTGCTCTTGAAACAGGTCCTCTGCTCTTGAAACAGGTCCTCTGCTCCTGAAACAGGTCCTCTGCTCCTGAAACAGGTCCATACTTTTGCAACACGTCCCTCATTCTGAAACATGTCCCTACTTATGTAGCAGGTCCATACTTCTGAGACAGCGTCACAGGCCCACAGAAACCGTTCCCTTATTCACCGATGAGTTCCGAGTACAACTCACGACTCCAACTGCACATCATGAGAACACTTTATAATTACTATAATCGCTGTAAAAATTATCAGCTACAATCTAACGCTACATAAGTTATTATCGCTCTAAACACATGGATAATTGACAGCCCTGCAGTTGTGACGCCGTTTCCCAAGAAAAACTGCATCAGTAAAAATATGAATCACGAGAGGAGGATCCTCCTCTTCACCATCATCACTCGATGTAGCTCTGCGTCCTCCTCGGTAGTTGCTGCCAGTGTTTGCATAGTAGCCGTGGTGTGGTCTGACTGAGTTATGTCCAATTCCAGTCTCAGCATAACTCATGTCGGGCTACACCGCGGACACAAACAGTGCATCTGATGCGTCCTCAATTATAATGATAATAATAATAATTAGTGCTGTCCTCAATTATAATGATAATAATAATAATAAAAATAATAATAATAGTAGTAGTAGTAATAATAATAATAATAATAATAGTAGCACGAGTAATAATAATAATAATAATAATAGTAGTAATAATAATAGTAGTAATAATAATAATAATAATAATAATAATAATAATAATAATAATAATAATAATAATACTGGTAGTAGTAGTAGTAGTAGTAGTAGTAATAATAATAATAATAATAATAATAATAATAATAATAATAATAATAATAATAATAGTGGTAGTAGTAGTAGTAATAATAATAATAATCGCCTGAAGGATAAAAAATACCGTGGGTAAAAAAAAATAATACTACTAATAATGTTAAAAAATACTACTAATAAATTTAAAAAAAACTAATACTACTAATAATAATAGTCAAAACAATAACTATCATAATAATAATAATAACTAGTAACTTCTATTGCGCCGGTGTCTAATGCACAAGGCATCAACCGATGGCACACCAAGGCCAAGCCGTAATCAGGTCAATATCCAGAAGGTCAGTCCGTAAGACACATGCTTACTAACGTAATAGGAAACTCTAAATTTCTAAAACGCCACTTGAAAGATAAGCACATGGGATCAGCCTATTCTACGAGCGCTGCGTCAAGTCAGAAAGGTTGTCGTCTATCTCCTATCTCCTTACATCAACGCTTGCCGACTGTTCTTTTGCCCTAGGGTGGGAGCACTTCCAAGTAAGAACCAGTCTCTTAGGCTAGCCCTGAGGCAGTAACGTATACGAAGTGTTAGCGACTTCATTTTCTTAGCGTCGGCATATGACTGCGGGTGGCCACTACACTATCGAGCCTCCCTTCTAAGTAAATGCCTTTTAAAAAGACGCTAGTGAAAATGACTCAATATCAATATGAATCCTCAGGTATAGAAGAGCGGATTGGTTGACGTCCTTTGGCAGTGCAGTACAGGCGTCTGACTGAGTTATGCCTGTCTCAATTGAAACATAACGCAATTCAGAAAACACCCCCAACTGTACCGTCAGCAAAACGCCCTCTTCTACGCATCCCACATCCTTGACAACGCCGCCTCCAGCATCAGGAAAACAGGTGGCTGCAGGTGTCACAGGCCAAGCCCTCGACACTGGGGAGTCCACTGTAAGAGTTAGGCCTCCTACAGATATTTTTTGTCTAACTTGCCAGATTTCGACCTGGATTTTCTCACGTAATAGACTATGACTTTCACTAGGATTTCACCTGGATTAGATCGTAGGAACTAAGAAATCTGTGTCTCAGTCAACAACATCAGACATCGGCCAACGAGAAATCGATATCATACCACTGAGTTATACTTAAATTCCGATAATTTTCCAGAATCCTACCTAGGCCAGTGGTACGTCCAAATCTATCCTATCGAAGTTCTTTAGACTTTTTAAATTCCCTATTAAATCCTGTTACGAGCGAATGTCTGAAGGCATCATACTCGATTTATATGTATTTGACATTGCCTTCCGTCCAAAGTTCAGCAATGCACATACGATAGAACAGTTACTGCCTCTGGTGAGGCTCAAACCCGTACTCTCTGCGTCACGGGCCGAGCACTCTTACCAAGCCACCAAGCCAGATTTATCTGTGACAGATGTCACAAACAATCCAAAATATCTGACGAAGTTAAACAGCGGCAGTACAGAAGTTCTGAGATTAAACTAATTGTTAACATATTCATATATTCCAAGGCGCATGTGAAGTTGTCCAGCAACACCTGTTACGTTCATCGCGGAGTACCATACCTCACCCAATAAATTCTTCCTTCACAGACAGATTCTCAGTACCATCGACCTATGCTCCATTGCAAGGCTGTGGCTCTGATTGAAGTAATTGTAAATGTAATTAGATTTATATAGCGCCTCTACAAGAGAGACTCATAAGAGGCGCTCCAGACCTAACAACAGTAAACCAGAAACTTGTGAAGAGAATGGTTTTCAAGCGCTTACGGAATAGAGGTAAAGAAAGACCAAGGAGCTCATATCGGAGTGTGTTAAGCAACCTATTCCAGAAAGCTGAGCCGACCACACCGCAGCATCTATGCTGCACCGTCATAGCATAGAAACATCATTTTCAATAATCTTAAGACGCACCTGTGTTTATTAGATGTCTGGTACAGTACACCAAAGCTCTTGTGAGATTCTTATGAGGCGATTAACAAATAGCCATATACAACCAAACTCCCTGAGATGCGAAGGGAGCAAAGCCCACAAGGTAATTACGGATTAACATTAAGATCTCAAACTCATTGCGTCTGTGTATAAGACGTTCGTAGCAAATATATAGAAAGTGATTACCGATCTGGGCGAAGAGAGCGTTGACGATGCAAGGAATGAAGACCATGACGGCCGTGTAGGTGAAGCGCTCCTCGTCAGGTCCATATCTGCTCTTCGCTCTGTTTTCAACATACAACACAGCACACAACAACAATTAAATCGATTCAACCAATCAATCAATCAATCAATCAATCAATCAGGCAATTAAACGATCAATCTTTAAAACTATTTAACTCAACAGTAGATCTCTCTCAGTAAATTTCAGCAGTAGTTTTGTCAGGCTTCCGTCTATACTTTCATCACGCAATTGTTTCCAAAGTGTCATTAATTGTAATTAGTAACTTCTATAGCGGCGGTATCTAATGCACAAGGCATCAACCGATGGCACACCAAAACCAAGCCGTAAACCAACGCGTATGTACAGGTCTACGTTACTTGCGCAACTTCCTGCGTACTTTCACCTCAGTTCCGGCTTGCAAACGCCAACTATCTCCGCCAAAGCCGGAATCACAAATCGAGTTAAAAACCGATTTCGGATCGTCGACAAGACTCGAAGAGAGAGACCCCGAATTCGCAAGACGGTTACACTACTTGGTAAGACTACTTCTCACAGTTGTTCTCTCCTGTGTAGCGCAAATCGACTCGAATTTTCCGATGACAATAGCAGCTAGTAAGTAGCCAGAGGAGAGGGTCGCAGCAACACTTATCGCCAAGTCACAACAAACACTTATCGTAAAGTCAGTGGAAACAGTCTGCAGTCGCATCCGGACACAGGACAGCCTTTTTATCGGCTCAGTGTCGATGGGTAAAACCGGATGCTGGGTCTTTGTCACAGGCAGCACATAGAGGAGATAAGGCCAGGGGTGGGTAGGGGTGGGTAGGGTCGGTGGTGGTGTAGGAGGGAGAGGCCGAGTGTGTGTGAGAGAGAGAAAGAGAAAGGGAGAAAGAGACAGAGAGATATAGGCCTACAGAGACAGATATAGCACGAGAAATACAGACCGACAGACAGCAAGACAAAGAGAGGAGAGACAGAGACAGAAGCAGAGAGACAGTAGCAGCGAGAGAGAGAAACAGACAGGGAGAGAGACAGAGACAGACATACAGAGCCAAAGAGAGCGAGACAGAGACAGATAGAGATAGGCAAACAGCCAGAGACGGAAACAGTTAGAAAGGGAGGCAGAGACATAGAGAGGAGCATCTGCCTGAAATCCCGGATATGCCCTGGCCAGCCGTTTAACCCGGACATGGGCGACCGTCTGCGGGTCAACTGTGCTCTGCCTCAGCCTCCTCCTCACTCGACGCAACCGCCGCTGAAGAGGCTGCTTCGGCTGCTGATGGAGAGCGCGAGATGCGGCAACTGACAACGTGACATCTCGAATTTCGCGCTGTAACAGTCGCCAGACCCAAGGCACGTGACGACCACGAACTAACGATGGGTCGAGTTGGTTAATCCTACGAAGACTAAGGTCCGGCAGACGAATATCGACAATTAAAAAGACAACTAAACGACAGAGATACGGACAGACAGACAGACAGACAGACAGACAGACAGACAGACAGACAGACAGACAGACGGACAGATATACAGACATACGGACAGATATATACAGACAAACAGAGAGACGGACAGATATATAGACATAAAAACAGACACCCAGAACTTTGTGCCACTCATAAGGCACAGCAATAAATGTACAATCAAGTTAGCATAACTTGTCTATAGGTTCTCTTCTGGGTCGAAGGGGTCACACGAGGGAGAGGTGGGGCGGCTGGGTTAAGACTGACGCCAGACACCTGTTGGCTTTTCATCTAAGACCTGATGCAATTAAAGTTTGACAAGAATCCGGGCTATTTAGGAGAATGATGACACTCCTATTCGAAATGCATCTTCATTATTATCCGAGGTCATCGTCCTATACAACCACCCCCACCCCCACCACCACCACCAATACCAACACCGATACCACTACAACCACCTACCACGACCACCACTACCTTGACCATCACCGTGCACCACACACCACCATCACCATCACTACTACCACCACCTCAAGCAACATTATCACTACCACGGCCATCACCATTAAATACCACCCACCACCACAATTACCATGACAACCATCACCACCACGACCACAATCACCAGCCACGACCACGACCACGACCACGACCACGACCACCACCACCACCACCACCACCCACCACCACCACCACCACCACCACCACCACCACCACCACCACCACAAAAAAAAATATGTCTGAAACGTATGGTCTGATTAACAAGCAGCATGCCTATCCATACTCTAGCCACTTTGAGATGTTCCGAAAAGGTGCTCTTCTTATATTAATGTTCCTATAGATAAACGCTACCCCAGCGACACTGACAATTTACCGTAAAAGGCGTCGCATAAATTAACAAAGACACACACACACACATATGATATATACCTTTAACCAGCTGCTGTGTACCGACTTCACTGGGCAAGCTGTCTACCTCACCCACAACTGCCACGGCCACGCAAGAGTGGAAGAAGCGCTTAACTGAGCGCACGTTACTGCAGCTTCAGTTTATCTCTTGTTGCAGACCCACGATATACGAAATTGTAATTGCATTATTGCAACTTGAAAAAGATCCACTTCAAGAGGGACTTATCAAAGGCGCTCCTGACATAACACAATGAAACCATGATTAAGCAGAATGGTCTTCAAGCGCTTGTGGAAAAGAGGCAAAGAGAGGATGAGGTGTTCATGTCGCTGGTTGTTAGGCAACTTGTTCCAGGAGGATGAGCCGACCACAGCAGCGTTTCTATGCTGGACCTCGGAAGTCCAGGCCGGTGGAACAACCAAGTCCCTCCCATGCGTGGCCGAAAGCAGAAATCTGCGACCAGGGATTTGTAGATACTAAGAAACAGAACTCTTTGAGATAAGATGGAGTAAAGCCCGCTAGACAATTAAGCATCAAGATCTTAAACTCAATGTGAAAAGAAAATGCTGCAGCTAGCAATCCAAGTTTCCATGGTTGCCTCCGAGTTATTGATGAGAATCTAACTGGCAAGAAACAGCCGTCCTGTGGCAAGATACAATGGCAATCCATCATGGCAACTGCACCTCAGATTCAAACTCATGTGTGACACCCTGCACATGCTATAAAAACTTCAGTATACAGCAAGAATAATGATCATAATAATAAAACTCAGGAGTCCACTGGTGGCCCAAGACCACACATCTGTTACGGTTTATATATTGAGGTAACTGAAAATAGTGTGTTTACAAATCGGTTGGCATTATGAAGAAATAAATTAATAATAAATACAAAAATAGAATATAATAATAAGAATCCAATGGTTCAATGCGGCAACATTCCGCGTTGCTTTTTCCGCAATGGACTTCGACAAACAGGTAATAAAAATAACAATAACAATAATAACAATGCTTCACAGAGTGACTTGGTTGTATCCCCAACCAGAACATCCAACAGTAGTACAGCACAGAAGCTTCGCTGTGGTCAGTTCAACTTTCTGGAATAGGTCACCTACGTAGCATCTTACAACATGAGCTTCTTTGTCCTTCTTTACCACTATTCTGGAAGCACTTGAAGACCATTCTGTTCATTCCTGGTTTTCCATCGTTAGGTCGAGAGCGCCTCTGATGAGTTTCTCTTGAAGAGGCGCTATATAAATCTCTGATAACAATTGATAACAACAATTGTTCAACTTAGAAAATAGTAATTATAATTAAAATCGTAAATCATAAACATCAAATTTTATAAGCACAAATGAGATAATAATCCTAATAATAATAATAATAATAATAATAATAATAATAATAATAATAATAATAATGATAATAATAATAATAATAATAATAAATAATAATAACCCAACGGTCAGCCATAACGGTCCAGCATTTCAACACTGCCGCTTTTCGCCATACTTTTGCACTTCCGGATCTCGACAAAGATGGTCACTCCAGAGATTAATTTTCACATATTTAGTATCTGACTCCTGAGGGGTTATATGTACCTCAGGGAAAAAATAATAATATAAAAGTAATTGTTTTCCAACAAATGCATCACATTTACAAAGACTGGCCATCACAGAAGAAATGCTGTCCCTAATTCTGTAATCCTGAACATCATAATTATGTACTTTGGGCAAAATACTAATAATAAAATAATAATACTATTAATATTATGATGATGAATATGATGATTACGATTATTATTATTAATATTACTATGATTATTATTATTAGAATTATAATTAATATTGTTTTTATTTATTATTATGCCATAACAATCGAATGTTTCAGCAACCAACATGATTATTTTTCAGATATAATGAGAAGCAAGATATCTACAAAGACTATTCATCCCAGAAATCTTCAATAGTTTTTTAAAATCCCCGAGGTCTCATTTTACAGCTTTAAAATAATACCATACTACAATACTATGATACATCTTTTCCGCAAACGCTTGAAGACCGTTCTGTTTGATTGTGGCTTGGTTGTGTTAGGTCGGGAGTGCCTATGACGATTCTCTCATGAATTGGCGCTACATAAATTAGCATTTATAATTACAATAGACCTGCTCTTCATCTTCTCATAGTTTGAGGCAGAATACACGGCTCACCAACTGGAATGACTGGCTGATGAAACAGACGATGATGAACAACCGTCACTGGCACTCCCTCTACTGCTGCGCAAGAGATGTCGATGTTTGCCACTCCCTCGTCAACACTGGCGAAAAGTGCTCTGCTCATCAGATCCTCCGTCGCTAGTATTTAACAGCCGTCGTGACGAAGGCCTAGGTCCGGGTAGCAAACGAAGCCTGGGCCTTCAACGAAAGAGGGGGGGAGGGGCTACTGTATATCGCGCGAGTCTTGCGCTACCCGCAACTTAAGCTTTTATTCTGTTAGGACAAACAAATCAAGGCTCGCTTGACACGATCTTTCTCTCTTCGGAACTATCATACACGTATGTCTAAACAACTCCTGTGTGTGTGTGTATGTCGTGTGTGTCGTGTGTGTGTGTTGTGCGTGTAATTAATAACTTCTATCGCGCATATGTCTAATGCACAAGGCATCAACCGATGGCACACCAAAACCAAGCCGTGATCAGGTCAATCTCCAGAAGATCAGTCCGTAAGACAGAGAGGCAGCCTATGGTGGATGCGCAATTTGAAGAAAGTTAGATGTGTGTATGTGTGTGTGTGGGTGTGCGTGTGCGTGCGTGTGTGTCCATTTCAAGAAACAAGAAAGACCAGCCAAGCCAATCGCTTCAATTCCAATCTCATGACTTCCATTGTGTTCTTATCAATCAATTTCAGAATCATAACCTTTACATTCTCTACATTACTTCCAGCCCAAGTATCTTCGCCATTCATCCACCCCACTCCAACCAATCCTCCTCCTATCTCGCTTTTTCCAGTCACTACACGCCTCAACTTCTCCAACCGATCCACATTCCAGTGTTCATTCACAGTTGCCTGCCTCTCCATCTGGAACTCTCTACCTCCTCATCTTCGCAACTCTACTAGAGAGAGAATGTCTTTCGCTCTAGATTGAACACTTACCTCTTCCAGTCTACCTATGGCTCCTAAAGGTTACCCGGCTTCAACGTGCACATTTGTATACAGTTGTATTGCATTGTATCCGAAACTGCATCTCGACTCTGGAACGTTCTTCCTTCTGAATTCCACTATAGTTCTCAGTTCGTTTAATACCAACTTATTATTATTGTTTATATTATTGTTGCTTTACAAATAATATTTTTTGTACTTGAGGTATATGTAATCCCTCAGGATTTAAAAAATTCTGGATAATAATATAGCATATTAGCATTCCTAATGATAATAATAATAATTACTATCATCATCATCCTTTTTTATTATTGTGCAGATGTATGGTGTGATGTATGGGTGGTTGGATGGTGTGATGGATGAATGAATGGTTGGATGGATGTCCAGATGAATGTATGGATGGCTGGAGTGATGGTTGGATGGAGGGATGGCAGGATGAATACATAGACGGATGAATGGGTGGTTGGATGGACAGATGGATGGATGAATGGTTGGATGGATGGTTGGATGGATATATGGATGGATGCTTGGATGGATGGTTAGATGGATGGAGGGATGCAGGATCGATGGATGGATGGTTGGATGAATCGATGGTTAGATGGATGCTTGGATGGATGGTTAGATGGATGCTTGGATGGATGGTTAGATGGATGCTTGGTTGGATGATTGGATAGTTAGATGGATAGATGATTGGTTGGAGGGATGGTTGGGTAGATGGATGGATGGATAGATGGATGAATACTAGGAAGGTCGCCGAGAAGAACTAAAATGGCGGCCCATCATCAGTAGCATGGTCTCAGTCACACGTCAGCAGCAGCAGCAGCAGCCACATCTAGAAGCGTCCTCTGTCGGGATCAGCTTTCACGATGATCATCACCATCAGCAGCAGCAGCAGCTGCAAGATGAAACCCCGTTTGGGGCGACGCCCCTATAAAGGGCAAACTCCAACTTCCTGTTTCCACCCAAAACATCCGGGCCCTGCATTTGCAGATCATCTGCCACTGATACGACAAACTCTAATAGGACCATCATCAAATCAGTTTATATCGTATAGACATCTACTGTATATATATATATATATATATATATATACATACATATATATATGTACATGTGCGTATAAATATGTGTATATATATTTGTATATATATGGCCTGCATAACAATTAATATATACAACTACAACATACTCATGAATATAAGTACATATATATATATATATATATATATATATATATATATATATATATAAACGTATGTACATGTCTGTGCCTTACAAACAACAGTTAACTAATGCTATCTACGAGTAATAACAACGAAAATTATAAAAATAATGATGAGTTCTACCCATCCCAGAATGGTTTTTTAATCTCCAGATAATTGTTTAATTTCTGAGGGATCTGAGGTACCTCGGAGCTAAAAATAGCAATAATTCTTAATTAATTAATATTCCAGTTCTTGCGGGATGTTACGTACTTTGTGGGAAAAAAATAATAAAATATACCAGTAATAATAATAATAAAAAAAATTCCACTGATCTGCGAAGTCTAGCCATTCCAGAACATGCTCCCTACTTTCTGTAATCCCGAGTGACCATGTGTACCTTGGTGGGAAATATACTAAAACCAGTTTAATAATAGCAGTAAGAAAGAAGAACTACCATGTACAATTGTACACAGCTATTCTTCCCACATACTGCCTTGCGCCCTTTAACTTTTGAACTTCTCTTGGCCCAATAAATCCAGAGGGACCCGCTTTCTTCAACAGCCTTGGACATCGCCGTACCCAGGTAACTGGAGACAGCAGAGAAACTACATTTCTCTACCAACCCTTATCCGCTGCCATCCAACACTTCAACTTCAATGCAATCACTTTCCAGAGCAATTTTGCCACCAAGCACGACATCAACAAGACTGGTCATTCCAGAATAATGCTATCTTTAATATTTGTATTTCTCAGGGAACATACGGGACACAGTAGCCAATTGGTTAGAGCACTTAATTTGTAACGCAGAGAGTCTGGGTTCGATCCTCCTCCATGAGACGATTACTGTGTAAGGACATTGATCAAGTTCTTCACTCAAAATTGCTCAGTGTCATTGATTGATGCTTGGTCACTAGATAGTGGCGCTTAATAAATGCATAATAATAATAATAATAATAATAATAATAATAATAATAATAATAATAATAATAATAATAATAATAATAATAATAATAATAATAATAATAATAATAATAATAATAATAATAATATTAGTAATAATATTAATAATAACAACCAGGACCTATCAACTGGACTGAACTTTACTGCTGAATTTGACCGCCGTATGTTTGCCGTTTCTGGTGACTCACTTGAGACATTACATTTCTACCAAAAGCTCCAAAGCCTGTTTGCACTCAGGGTTAAAATGCGTTGGCTTTAGGGGCACTCTGTAAACCTCAGTGAGAACGAGGACAGACAGTTGCAGAAGTAGTCTTTCTCGCTCATTCTCCCGGGATCATTTATACCTAGGGGCTAAAATAATAATAATAAAAAACAACAATTACAATAATAATAAAAACAATAACAACAATAATTATAATAATACTAATAGTAAAATAATAGCAATAATAACAATAATAATAACTAACTCAGCATATACATATAGGGAAATCAAGCAATTTCCCTATTGAATGCTGGTATATGCATGCATATATATATACGTATATATAAATATTGTATTGTTTATATATATATATATATAGATAGACAATACAATATATATTCATGTGCATGCCAGCATATATATATATATATATATATATATATAAAATATGCCTTGTGATGAATTTAGAGCCAGCATGTTAAAATGGAGGTCATTGAATCTGTAGGAATTCAGATATATTATGTGGTACCCATCATGTGACCCAACCAGCAACAACATCTCAGGTTCAACAGATCCGCCCTCTTTGTCCGTCCGATTCCCCTTTCTGTCGAATAATCTAATACTTTATTTATGTAGCGCCCCTATAGACTTCAAAACCCCTAGCAGTCAAGTCGCGACAAACGAGAAAATTCTTGATTTTGACAACCATCAGTTCAGGATGAGGTTACATAGAAGCTAACACAGAGGAAGAAGAAGTAGAAGAGCAGTTCCTTGCTCTTATATATATAGAGGCAGCCATGGATATGAAGTGTTAGCAACTTCATTTTCTTAGCCTCGGCATATGAAGACGGGTGGCCAGTCCTCTCCCTCGCCGTCTCATCTTCCCATGAACACTGTACGGTTAGTGTACTCACTTTAGTTGAGTTGGCTATGGGGTGCGGGTGGGGCAGAAATCTCAAAACAAACTTCTGTCCTGACGGGTGTTTGAACCCCGACCTCTCCACTGATAGTTCAGCGCGCTAACCACTGGACCATCGCGTACCCATTAATAAGGTGGTGGTGGTGGTGGTGGTGGTGGTGGTGGTGGTGGAAAATTCCAGCGGATGCCAAGACAGATGGTCATCAGGTACTATGCCTCACTGCATGACTCTATAGAAATGCGTCCGAAGGAGAAATGTAAAGGTAAGATCTCTAGGGAGCTTAGACGACAACGACGGAGGGTTTCGAGGTCGAGGAATCCCAATCGGTGGCCGCACAAACTCAGTCACAGCAGTGAAATGACAGAATAGGGGAGGTGGATAAGTGGGCGGAGGATGGATGGGTGGGCAGAGGGAAGGGTAGATGGGTGGATAGATGGGTCGGGTAGTTGAGTGATGGGTGGATGGACGGATGCATGGATACATGACAGTCACGGATACATGACTGGATATATGGATAAGTGGGTGGATGGATAGATGGAAGGATGGGTAGGTGGTTGAGTGGATGGATATATTGATGAATGGATGGGAGGAATATGCGGATGGATGGATGGATGAGTTGAGGGAGGGGTGTGTTGACTGACGGATGGAGGTGTGAATGGATGGGTAATTGGGTATACATGGATGGATAGTTGGATGAATGAATGCGTGTGAATGGATACGCGAGTCGGTGGACGGATGGGTGGATAGATGGATAAATGGATGAATGAATGAATGAATGAGTGAATGAACGAACAAAGGACTGGTTTCATCTAAGCTGGCGACATCTAGAGCGTGATTGTTTCAAGCGACCGGATGTAAAAGATAAAACGCGGACAGAGAATTAAAACGACAAATTATTAATCCTGTCCCGGATATTCAGAAGCAGACGCTTTGTCTGTTATAATTATTAATTAGTAACTTTGATAGGGGCCGATGTCTAACGCAGAAAGCATCAACCGATGGCACACCAAAGCCCTGCAGCCTTAATTAGGTCGGCGTCCAGAGGATCTGTCAATAGCATCGCTTGGTAACGAACGAGGAAAGAAGATCAGTAATTTTAATGGGTTTTTCCAGCAAATATTTAACGTTGTGGCAAACAGGAAGTATATTGATCACATCTCCAGTTTCTTCGAAACTTTCGATCTATCAAGAATAGCATAGCCAGCATAACAGGACATGGTCAAGGCGGCCTTGTTGTAGGAGATCATGTGGAAAGTGACCTATACGTGCGAAGGTCGAGGACGTGTTTCGGGGATCGTGCTTTTTCAAGCGCCGGCCCTAAGTGTTCTGAATGTTATTATTATTATTTATTATTTTTTTAACGCCCAAGGTAAAAATAATCTCTCAGGCTCTTAGAAACTATTATTATTATTATATTATAATTATTATTATTATTATTTTTATTATGATTATTAATATCATTATTATAATTATAATTATAATTATTATTATTATTATTATTATTATTATTATTATTATTATCATTATTATTATAGGAATACAGGATCCCTCAGGGACTTCAACATTATTTACAGTGTAGATTTGTCCAGAATGGGCCCTATTTGTCTAGGTTTAAGTTATTATTACTATTATTATTATTATTATTATTATTATTATTATTATTATTATTATTATTATTATTAATTATCATTATTATTATCATTATTATCAAGAGGCTCGATTGTTAGAACGTAAAACGATAATATTTTAGTAATCTCGAGATTTCAACACAGAAGCCCAGACGCGGGAACCAGCTTATTCACAAGCGCTCAGTCAAAACAAAATCGATAGGTAGGTAAGGTCAGAATCGGTTCAAGGTCAAGAGCCAAGGGTGAGGCAGGCAGACAGTGGATGGTGTTGGGGAGAGAAGTAAGGGGAGGAATCAGGACAGGATTTGTGCATAGATATAGCCAAGACTACGCTGGATAGATACTGTAAATGAGGACATAACATCACTTGGACTAACACTATAGGGGCAATAGCCTTCACAAATAACCGAGGACAATGGAGATCATTTATTCGTACCCATCGCCGCCAAATGGCCGGCGTCAGGAACTGATGATGATGATGATGATGATGATAGCAAGGTAGATGGAGAATATGATTGCAATCAAGATATTGTTTGTCACCTGATGTACCTGTAACCATTTGCTATCGTACATTTTAAATCCGTTCACAACATTTCCTATTTCTTCGTCTATCCGTCCAGTCAAGAGACCCAAACATACACTGAAACTTAATTTACCATGAGCACCACACCCACCACCTCCAAACCCACCACCACCACCACCACAACACCCGCCAAAACCACACCATCACAACCACCACAAGCAACAGCACAAGCAACACCACACTACCACCACCACAACCAACACCAACACCTCCATCACAACCACCACCAAAATCACAGCCACCACAACCACCACCACTACCACCACCACCACCACCATCACAACTACCACAACCACCACCACCATCACAACCACCACAACCACCACCACCACCACCACAACCACCACCACCACCACCACCACAACCACCACAACCACCACCACCATCATCATCACACCAAAACACACCTCACCATCACAACACCACACCACCGCCCAGGTGCTTAGCCAGAAATAAAGAGTAGGGCGTCCAAAAGCATTCAAAGTCGTGACCGCCCGACGCCGTGAGCGTATGAAGTCGCGACCGCCCGATGCCGCGACCGCACGAGTCCGACTGTAAAAGTCTGCAATATGCCCCTATACTGAATAACTTTTCCGTTTTGATCAGAATTGTAACAGTTTTGTTTTATATACAACTAGCTGGTTTACCCGGCGTTGCCCGGGTTTCGGAGGTTTAGGGCCGGGACACCATGGTAGCGGTCAAAAGGGGGGACGCGAAACTGCTTAACCCGGCGTTTTTGGTGTTTCAATCCCTCTAGCGAATAAGCAACAAAACACTGCTTAACCCGGCGTTCCCTTGGTTTAGTTGAGTGAAAGTTTCAATCCCTCTAGCGAATCCGTACTGTAGCTGCTTTACCCGGCGTTGGAAATATTGAGAACGGAAAAAAACGGAAGAAATGGTTTCGAGTAAAAAGCTCCGAAACTGTGGACGGACTGGTTTTCGACGTGTTGCAGCACTGGGTGTCTTAATCCCTGTAGCGAATAAGCAAGAAATTTAGGTATAAGTTTCAATCCCTGTAGCGAATAAGCAACAAATTTAGCTAGTTTAGGTATAAGTTTCAATCCCTGTAGCGAATAAACAACAAAACTTAATGTGAAGTGAAATCCCTACGGCTGCGCCATCTGGCGAATGTTTAGAAATGTGTGATGAAGTTTCAATCCCTGTAGCGAATAAGCAACAAATTTAGGTTTAAGTTTCAATCCCTGTAGCGCCATCTGGCGAGTGAAAATAAGTTGAGTGTAAGTTTTTTGAACCAGCTAAAAATGCATTGCCCGGGTAGGTTTTGGCCTGGCAGACCATGGCAGCGGTGAAAAGGGGGGACGTGAAGACTCACACTGGGTGTGTAATGCCCACCCCGAGACAGTAGTGAAGGTTTGGAGTGAAAAGGTCGAAAGCTGTAGAAATGCATCCCGGTCAAAGACGCTGTGACAGACAGATTCTTCTCTTTATTTATATAGATGATACAAGCAACAATCTGTTGACTTCATATTGTAATTTTAAATCCCTTGTTTGATTATTATAGCCTAAGGAACAGACGTTACTTGTTATCAATCCAAACCCCTATAATTATTCATAAGGGCAAGGTATTTATATAGTCAAATCAGATACCAATTACCCATGAAACAACCTCATCTAATTGGCACTTAATTACACGTATCCTAGATCATAAATAGCTGCTAGAGAAGTGTACCTTGTGTGGGAAAAGGAACATCTTACACAGATGAAGGGGAATGGATTATACATTATAGCCTATCACATTTAGGACGTCGCGTCCATCCACAATTTATGGCCGTCCAAAATGATTTTCAGCCGTCCAAAGGACGGCTGGACGGATGGCTGGCTAAAGGCCTGCCACCACCACCACCATCATCATCACGGCCAGCAACAGATTGCACAGATATGCGGATGTATTTATTCCGGATATTTCCGGATGTATGTGCGCTAATATGTTGCAAATCTGATTAAGTGCGAATGGACTGATAGAAAAGATTGACCTTAAATTCATTAATGTCTCTCAGCTGCATCTGCAGTATATATATTCACAGATGCTGATCATCTCTCTCTACAACCGGACCTACAAACGGACAGCCAGGACACAACAGAACAGACATACAGCACCGCTGAGTTGTATATCCGGGCAACACAATGAACAGAGCCTGTTGAACAAGGATCCTAACTTCTATGCGGGTCGATGGGCCGATGATTGGAGCTGAAGGCCGTCATAATATATGCAGTCTTCGCTATATAGCTTCATCATCTCTGTCGTCGCAAATAAGCCATTGAAATTGTTCAGAAATCCATACACAAATCCTCCTCATCCTCCTCCTCTTACTCCTCCTCCTCCTATTTATCTTTCTCCTTCTCCTTCTCCGAAACTCAGCCACTGCTTGTACTCTGGCAGTGCCAGTGCCGAGCCTGGATAATGGAGGAGGGCGACGCTAATCATCTTTGTTATGACACAGCGTCATTAAACAGCTACTAACCAACCAACCTCCTCATCCGAGTTATCGTTCTCCTTCCCAAGTTCCCATCCTCCTCCTCCCTCTTGCCTTCTCTTCCCTCTCTTCCTCCTTCTCTTCCTCCTCTGCCTTCTCTTCCTCTTCCTTCTCTTCCTCCTTCTCTTCCGCTTCCTCCTTCTCTTCCTCCTCTTCCTCCTCTTCCCTCTCTTCCTCCTCCTCTTCCCTCTCCTCCTCCTCCTCCTCCTTCTCTTTCTCCTCCTTCCTTCTCTTCCTCCTCCTCCTCTTCCCTCTCTTCCTCCTCCTCTTCCTCCTCCTCATCCCTCTCTTCCACCTCCTCCTCCTTCTCTTCCTCCTCCTTCCTTCCTTCTACTCCTCGATCCTCTTTCTCCTTGTGCCCTGCGCTTAGCTTTACAGTTACAGTAGCGCTTTGGTCTACGAAATCTTACGATTGTGCATCAATCGGATGTCGGATCAACGGTAAAGGCAATACCGACCGATCTAACAAGATCCGTACACGAGGACATTAAATGTCGTGACACCCACTCAAACGGACAGCGGTGGTGAAGGATCTCACCCGATCAAATTAATCATATGGGGTCGCTATAGAACAGCGTTCACATTTACTGTGATTTACCTAATTATTACAATGCCACATCTTCCTCTCTGACTCACTCGATCGACAGTATCAGATCCTTCTCTCCCCATCGCACTCCCCCATGCCACTCCCCCAATGGTTCGTCGAATCCGTTCAGCTGTTACCCTTCCAACCATGGCCGACCAATAGAAACAGAGAAAGGATTAATTAGTTACTAATTAGACCTATATCCTTATATGGTCATATCCTAGAGATTAACAATACCACGCAAGCACCCAGCATACATATATAATGCATAAACATATATATATCTATATTAAATAATTATAATATTATATATATATATATATATATATAGAGAGAGAGAGAGAGAGAGAGAGAGAGAGAGAGAGAGAGACACACACACACACACACACACACACACACACAGACAGACAGACAGACAGAGAGCGAGTAGAGCTTCCTAATTTAGATCTGTGCATGGGTGCATGGTGTATATGTATACACATATTAAGGCGTACACATCAAGTATGTCTATATATATCTGCATATGTGTTTGTGTAGTCTATATATACACAATATATATATATATATACAATATATATATACACATACATATATAAATATACATGATGCGCGTGTTACTGTGTTTCGCTTTTCTGTAATTCATAAATACATGTTGTTGGCTCTTAACTTTTCATAACCAGTTTATTCCGGTCAAAATCCTCCGCAGTGAATCGCAGGATGCCATGTACTAATATATAAGAAGCATAAACTAAATCCATGTTTACGTGTTTAGTTAGCCCTAAAATAAGTGACACACAACTGCTGAACAATGTCAGCTGTAGACAATAGATGTCGTCCAGGCCGAGTGGTTAGAGCACTCGCCTTGTAACGAGGAGAGTACGGGTTCGATCCACTTCCTCCTCCGAGACGGTTACTGTGTAGGGACCTTGATCAAGTCCTTCACTCACAATTTTTTCAGCGCTATCGATTGAGGCTTCATCATTAGATAGTGGTGCTTTATAAATGTGTATAACAATAATGACAATAACAATAATAATAATAACAATGATAATAAAAACAATATTAGTATTCCTCCAAGCCTACACTGTAGTGGTCACTGTATAAGGACTTTGGGCAAGTCCTTCGCTCACAATTGCTCAGCGCCATCGACGTTCTGTCGTATGGTCATGTGTGCGCTTCTGAATTTTGAAAGAAGGAGGGCAATATCAAATACAGTTGTATTGTATTGTATATTGTATTGTATATGTCTGGGCTTTGCGACTTGGCCTTAACTCCCAGGATAAATCTGCCATGTCTACAAATGGAAAAGGCCATTTTGAATCTCATCAAATCTGTTGGGTTTTCTTTTAGCCCTCACAACAGTTTGGGGACCATTACCTAAGTAAGTAAGTAAGTAAGTATATTCTTTATTTTAACCAGCTGACAAAACGCACTCTGGTGTACATTACATGCAAATTAACAGTTTACAAGTTACAATTTCCGGTTTAATTCAAGTACAACATCCTAACCAAGAAAGTCTTTCTCATTAAGCTATCAGCTTTGGGTAATATACGGTCATGTTTTCTTGGCCGAAGGGTATATACAGTTTTTTTTCTTGAAGGTAAAAACCCATGCAAAACATGCCCTCGACAGGCCAAGACATCGGAAAACAGCCGGGTGTCAGCTTGCTTATTTAATTGTTCATATGTTGGATTGTCGCTTGGGAGGTATCTCAGGCGAATCAGTTTATTTATCACTGATTGTAGCTTATTCCTATCTTGTTGCCCTGCAAATCCCACCAGGCCGGAGACGCATATTGTAATCTAGTAAACCTGTCTTGTAAGTTGTAAGAACTTCAGATGACATACTTTTCACAAGTTTTTCAGCGCTCGTGAAGAAGTTGAGTTTGTCTTGATGCTATATAAATTTGCAAATAAAATTACAATTAAAGCTAGTTCGAACTTACTTTTCATCTGATATGCAAGCAATACATGTGCACTTGAGAAAGTTGGGATATCCATAAATACTTATGATATCTGAATCCCCGAATATTTCTGCAAGTCTAGCTATTGTCTGGGTGCAGTAGAACTAAAATATTACCAAATTGTGGTACTCAGACTTCAATTAGAGTCAGAGATTTTCTGACTGCTGGTTATATTGTATTGTATTGTATTTTAACATTTATAAAGCGCCTCTAGTAGGGTGAACCGTTCAGAAGCGCTCCCAGTGCGCAAGGCCAAGAGAAAAGAAATGTCTTGAGGAAAGCAAAAGAAGACGAGGGGTAACCTATTAAAATTTGAGAGCAGAGACAGTGTATTCCAGAGAGAGGGACCAACTGAGGCCAAAGATCGGGACTGCTCCATAACTGTTCTAGTATGAGGAACTGCAAGATCAAATCTGTTAGCGGAGCGAAGTGGACGATGCGAGGAGACAGAAAGAGGCCTTAAGAAACGGTTATAGTAACGGCATATTTAAAAAAGTTTAGCAGAACAGAGAATAAAATATACAACCGATAGCATGTAAAAACTGTGATTGCTGAGAAATTGAAGTTGCTGCAACACTACTCACTCGAAATCACTAAGCACGCTGGTCCAGTGGTCAGTGTGCTGGAATGTCAACCATACGGTTGGGGTTCAAATCCATTCCAGGGCCGAAATTGGTTTAGAGATTTCTGCTCCATCTGCACCCCTAGCCAACTCAGCTGAAATGAGTACACCGACTGTACAATGTCGGTAGGTATTTCAGACGTCGATAGGCTGCACGCCCTCATATGCCGAGGCAAAGAAAATTAAGTCGCAGTACTTCATACCCATGGCTGACTCTCAGGCTAGCTTACGGGACTGCTCTAAGGCCCCTGTGTACAAAGAGTTACAAGAGATGACACTGCTTGCACTCGTGATCCCATCAGCCACTGATACTTAGAGCTCATAGCTAGAGGAAGCTAACGCCGTTGGACTCTGTGGCCCAACCGTTTGCCTTGCCTCAGGAAACAGCGCGTTACCAAATGCTTCTAATTTTGCTTTTCCTTTTGCTTAAAAGCGAAGTTTAATCACTGAACGGAGAATGCACGTGATTCAATTTGAAAAGGAAACGCAAAATCCTATTACTGCCATTCCGCCGGATATGTTTAAAACAGTGGTTTCTGATCATTTCTTATTTACCCAAATCTCATTATCTC
>OY744616.1:914609-1017109 GCA_963556255.1 Allolobophora icterica | reverse complement strand
TACAGTATTTTTTTAGATACGCTGCAGCTACAGTATTTTAATATAAATAAATATAAATATTTGTGAGGTGAGCATACGGTCTCTAGAGGTGAGTACACGCTGTAGGCTATACATACCCGCGTATACCCTCGACTACAGCCCTGGCCATAAGTAATCGTAATCTCCATCTCCAAACTTCTAAAGCGCCACTCGAATGTCGAGCGCAGGGCACCAGCCCATTCACGAGCGTTATGTGAAATCAGAAGGGGTTCCAGAGAGTAGTGCAAAGGAGGTCCGACTCCAGTTTCCAGGGTGTCAGATCAAGCTGGTTTCTGGGACTTGCAACCACGTTCCTCAGTCTCATATGGTCTAGGGGACGGGGGATAGAGTAGTGGTAACACTCATGACCAGGAGAGCGTAAGGTACGCGGATCGATTCCCGTAAGCCCCTCTAGGGCGGCGCCTTGCATGGCTGCCAAACCGTGTGTTTAATTAAGATATTGATTGTACTTTCATGTTTCAATGTAGGGCCTAATCTTACTGCGTCTGTCGGTTTGAAATAGGGCCTAATAAAGAATATAATTATTATTATTATTATTATCATTCATAATAATAATAATAATAATAATAATAATATTATTATTATTATTATTATTATTATTATTATTATTATTATTATTATTATTATTATTATTATTATTATTATTATTATTATTATTATTAGTGAAAAATTAGGCCTATATTAAGAGATCATTCGTTGGCCATATCGCATTTACAATTAAACCGAGGCTTATAAAATAATCTGAGAATAAGGGCTATCTAAAGATTAGGCTACATCAAATGTAGGCCTATTATTGTATAAAACTGAGCAACGGGCTGCAGCGGTCTTGTTAGCCTACCTCTTTATCAATATCAAATGCAAATAGGTCCTATAGGCCTAAGTTATATTATATTGCCTAACTGTGTAGATTTTGACTGCGTAGATCGCTGTAAAAGTCTTGCAACAGTCAATTTGCATATCTGGTAGCCTACTATCCTCAACTGGTTTGTCTCCTACCTCTCAAAACTCACCCAGTACGTTCTCATCAACTTCCTTATATCATCCATCGCTGCTGTGCTCTTTGGTTTCGGGGCGGAAATGGTTGAATGGCAAAACGCTGGAACGAAGATCAGAAGGACGCGGGTTCGATAACGTTTGCTAAGCCTTTCATTCGCTAGAGGGCGACTGTAAAATTCAGCGGTAGGAGAGGTTTTGAATATTATTATTGTCAAACTTGAATTGAGGGTTGAAATTTTTTAGTTTACGATAATTGTAATCATAAACTAATTTTTTTCAAATTTAGTAATCATAATTATACTAACATAACATATATGAAAATTTGTAAAGCGCAACTTCAAGGAAAAACTCATCAGTAGCCTAGCGCTCCCGACCAACAAGGAGAACCCTCGTTCAAGCAGAATATAGATTTTAAAGGAGATAGGCTGACTAGCTCAGCTCCAGATTTTGAGGAGGGTTGTTCCAGGCCACAGGACCGACGAAAGCAAAGATTCTGTGTTGATTTCTAGAGGAACGAGATCGAGGGACAAGAAGAGCACCCTGATCGGCCGAACGAGAGGGACCCTCGGCCAAGAACAGACGAGGCAGAGATACACAATGAGTGCAGAAATTACTTTGGCGGTTCTTTTAACCTAAAAGTTCTCATAGGAAAGTTCACGCCAACTAAGCAACATCAGTTTCCCGTTTCCGGACTATACCCTTGGCATTTTCCCGGGTGGCTGGAAAACTGACACCGTGAACACGTTCTCAGCTTCGCGCTTCTTGTTGACGGCTTTCTCGAAATCAAACCCACACACACACGCACGCACGCACACACACACACACACACACACACACACACACACACACACACACACACACAAACACACACACACACACACACACACACACACATTTACATATATTTGTTTTACTACATATATACAGCTTAAATCTGCGAATTATACTTAAATATAGAGTCAAAATATATGCTATAATATACATTCAATAGCTGATGCAATATATACATAGCATAATATGATATATATAATATATATATATATATAATTATATATATACATATATATATATATGTATGTGTGTGTATGTTTCTAGAGACTTGAGTACCTTTTTTGTACCTCACAAAACCTTTGCGCTCGTTAGGCCCTATAGCCTAACTAAATTATGCCAGAGCTAACTAAAAACAAAAGATCATCTGTTAATAATGATTACATAACTGGAAAAGTCGCACTGGCGAGAACTTGCATACAGGTCAACCGACCGAGAATCATAAGAGATCCGTGAATCAGCTTCAGAACTCGGCCATTCGTTGATAAGAAGTGCGTATGCATTCTGGTCGCAAAACTACAGACTCAACGCCTTTGGGTGGTTGAGGTGTTATGCATGCTGGGGGCCGTGACCATTGTTTTCTTATAGGGTTGGGGAGCTAAGGGGCCATTGGCTGGTCGCTTCCTCTGATCGACTGTTTCGAATTGAAAGCTTCGGATCTTTTCAACATCGTTACGGATATCCGAGATTTTGTCCGTCTTCAGTAGATTGATCTGTCGATTGAAATACTGCGGCAGATTAGGCCTACCACTGTTAACACACACCAGAAGACTGTCAAGGCAACCGTAGTACCTATCGGCTAGGTACTTCTGCTGCCACAATTTAGGATCCGGATGATTTTCCATTTCCAGAAACCAAACATTCTAACAACAAAAGCAACAAGCCCAAATAGAAATGGGGCGTTTGAACATATCACGTATACCTAAGGTGTACCTGTGTACCTACATAGTTATTACGCTGAATTATGCATCTGCTGCAGTTGAAGTATTTGTTCTTAATCTGAAGGATCTCACCCGATCACATCGACGAAATCATACAGTCGCTATCTAAAAACGTGTACAATTATTACATTTTACCAGGAACTCTCCCTAACAAGCGTAAACGCTGGAGCACATAAACAGTAAGCCTATACGGTAAACCCACAAGCATTGTTTGATTTAGATTGTAGAGGATAAGACTGTAAGAGCCATTAAAGCTTTTAAGAGAAAATCATGGTAATCTTAAACCTCATCCTTTTGATAACAGGTCTTATCTTCCACTGCTACCGACCACATATCGTAACTTAGAGTAGGTATACAACTGGGCTTGCTTACCTTCAGCATGTAGGACGATAGAGCCGCGTCTTTCTTACAGACCGTGTAGTAAACCGACTTCATAATGCGGTGTACTTCCTTACGACATCCACCATCTTTGTCGATCTCGGCGACCAATTCCTTTTCGAGCTCCGCAAAACTCAGTTGCCAATAGAACGGTTTCTTGGCCACTGTGCTAATACCCTTCTCCATGATGGACCGGATCTTATCCTGTGGTGGCCAGAGTTTACCTGTCACGGGCCAACCCATTTCGGGAAGGAAAGGAAGTCGAGCTCGGATGACGACGGCCAGGTCAATAGTAACCGGATGTGGTTTCGCCATCACTGGTCTTGACTTCCGCCTCAAAGGTCAGCGCAGGACCGTGGCTAATTCTGGACAGCTTCATGTCATCTGCAACCACAAGGATTCGTGTTCAACTAAAGCAACACCAATTAGGGGCCTAATATATCAAATTACAAATCGACAAACAATCAACAGATAGACACTCTGGTTCCGAACACTAGGCCTATACTACTTTGGATGACGATTGACTTTCGATCTCTTGCAAGATTATAGGTCTAATACTGAAATGTCCTAGCATTCTGGTATCATTCCACTCTCAATACTGCTTCCTGGCAATTTCTGCGCCGAAATTTGATGAATAACGGAAGTACTTAAGAACATCCTAACCTCCTTTTCTCTTTTCTACCGCTTTCTCGTCGAAAATATATCGTGGCCGCCTGCCTGTCAACCTTTTGACCTTTGGACTCTACTCAAAGGTCAGAAGAACCCTCTCGGACCCGAGTGTGACCAAAACATAACATTGGGTAAGCAAATTAGAAGACACCTTCTCCCTGCACGACTATAGCCTCTTGGACGTTTACATGCAAATATTGCAGAATTTACGATTCCATGCTGTGGGACAGGACAGTCTTAAATGTTCCATCTTCCGTTAGCATGGATCTGCATTAATAAATGGACTGCTATGGTTTGTGGCTTACCCCTTACTCCCAGTTGTTTGGATGCTTCCAACAACAGACGTTTGAACTTTCGCTTCACCAGAAACGGTATCAAGTCTCCATTGAACACGAACTCCGTGAGGCCGGAGTAGCATGGGTTGTTGTCAGAGAAGACACCGACGTGGTGATACCCGGGTTCAGGAGCCGGCAGACTGTATGGAGTCTCAACTATGTGTAAATCCTCGCTTAGTGACGAAGTGTCGTTTTGTGTTGGGTCCTCGAACCCATAAAACCTAGGTTTCGGACTAGAGTAATCCCAGACAAGTTTATTTGACAGATGATCTTCGCCTTCGTTCGGGTTGAGCTTGAAAACGACACTACAATCGACGTCGCCCTTGACATTGACGTTGAGTCCCTGGGTGGAACTTCCGACACGAACTCCCGTTTTCCCATAGTGTTTATCTTGACGGTTAACGTGGTCAAGTATCGCATCCAAGTCAGAGAGAACCTCCTCCCGGATTCGTTTTGTTTTCTCTTTTTCCACTGGTACTTGATCGTCGAAATATCTGTTCAACGTTGCGTTGTCAACCTTTACAACAGGACAGTCCAATAAATTCGTCATGCCTTTCAACGCCATTTCGTTTCTCTCTGACAGTGTATGCAGGCTGTCTTCTGATGTAGGCCTATTTGTTGGACCGTTGCTCCGTACAGGAGTCTGAATATGATCTTCTGTCTACAAAATGCAGATAGCCTAGACTAGTCGAAATGTGTTACGGAGGTTTGATTATGTCAAAAGAGACCCTGATTCAGTAATTTTGCGAAGGGAAATAACACCTTACGCCATAGTTTCACAATTTCAAAAAATAGCGGTAGGCAATTGTATGACTAAACCGTAGTATCGATAGACTTAACAAAAGGCTAATTGTTTCTTGGGCGCCGAAAGCCTAAGTCGAGATAGCCAGCTTATCAGTCTACTCTTGGGTGGGCATGACTGTGTGCATAATGACACTACCGCTCGCGAATTAGTCTATGAACACAATTCATGAATGCGGTCGAGTGTCAAACACGCGCAGTTCGCTGTCTGATTCGTCGCAAATTATCATCGAAACTGGGAATTTTTCAAGTTTCTCATACTCGAAAAACCACGCAAAACCATGCGCTTATAAGACGACCAATTAGGCCGCAGACATGCGCAGTACCAACGGTTGAAACTGCGCATGTCTGTATTATCGGCTGATTACGTCATTGGATCGTTTCTTCATTTTGTGCGGAGCTTGATTAGATGTCGTCGCTCTGGATGCGCCGCGTCATCTAATGTTTGAACTTCGATGGATTGTTGGCCGCCATTTTCGATGCAATGAGATCCAGAAATTCTGAACATGTCTTCTGTGAACCTTTTGATGAGAACTGTCGTTGGTTTGAATCTGCATTGCAGCATTTCTATTCATCTATCGGATTTCAAACTGGTTTCTTCAATTAATTATGATACTTGAACGCGAGTTCACCTGAGGAGACCACCTACTGATTTCTTTGGTATCATGTAAACGGCGCTATGGAAATCATCAGATAAGATTAGATTGTAGGCCTACAAGTACATGCGTAACAGAAGCTGAGAAACGATTCTGACATAGACCAAATGGGACATACAAACTCAAAGCACGTACCTTCATAAGTAAGTAAGTAAGTAAGTAAGTATTGACTTTAATGCTCCGCCTGCAAACGCACTGCGGCTAACAAACGGGTTAATACAAGTGTAAGAAACTGAACATATCAAGCACAGGCATAAGCATCCTAAATAAATAGGAAAAGAAAACATTAATTTAAATCCAATTATTGTTCAAATTCCTAAGTAGAGCATTCTAATGATAAAATGCTTTCTAGACAGTGTATCAGCCCTAGGGACCTCACGGTAATGCGGACGGGGGCGGAGCGAATAGGTGCTGGTCTTGACAGGGGGGGGAGGAGGCTATGGAGAATATGACTAGGATTGTTAAGGACAGCCAAAAAGAGAATGGAGTCAGCTCGGTCACAGAGGGCGACAAATGGAGCGGCGCCAGCTGGCAGGTAATTGAGCCGTAGGCCCTATCAGTTTCTTAACAAAGGCACAAAGGCGAGTGCGCTGGCCAGCATTTGCGAAGCCCACCAGACCGGGGAGGCATAGAGAAGGGGGCAAGCGTGGTTGCGCGGACAACGTCATGTAGTCGCTGCCCAGAAAGACCATGCGCAGTGAGGCAGCGTATAGCATAAAGAGACTGGTCACCACCACCATTACCACCACTGCCACCGCAACCTGTATAGGCCTACCACAATCAGGCTATCTAATCTCAACATTACTTTTCTTGCAGAGAATTGATACGTACTGTTGGCAAAGGGTTGTACTGAAGGAACATTCTATATCGAAGGAATTAAGAGTACAGGGCCTACAGATGTGGAAGTAGAACATGTCCGGAGTCAACCCGTCATGTCAATGTATACAGACCGCGAAAGCAACAGAGCAACTGCACAATACGCACTACGCAGCCTCGTCCATCACACATTACGCAGTTTTCTCTCTGTCTGTCTGTCTGTCTGTGTCTGTCTGTCTGTCTGTCTGTCTGTCTGTCTGTCTGTCTGTCTCTCTCTCTCTCTCTCTCTCTCTCTCTCTCTCTCTCTCTCTCTCTCTCTCTCTCTCTCTCTCTCTCTCTCTCTCTTGCTTTGCCTTTGATGAAATACGAATGAAAATAAGCAGAAAAGCCACACACCCAAAATTAATTTAAAAGATTTCGCATGTAGCACAAGTTAGAATGTGATCTATAATTGTAATATTTAAAAGTGTTCTGCTAATTGTCATAGAAGAGTTCAACGCCTCCATGCCACATGGAAGAATGGTACACACTCACACACTCACAGGCGCACCCATACACACACGCACACGCACACACACACACACACACACACACACACACACACTACCAGAGCAAATGTGTATTTCGCCCTGTCCAACTCTCTCCCTTTCATTTCAAACGGCAAATTTCCCTGCACTTGACCTTCGATTCCCGCTTTGGAAATTCGGCAATTACGATTACGATTACTGAATGACAAAAGCCCCTCAACAAAAACCAAAACATCCAACTTATTTTTGGAAATTAAACTACGAAAATATCGGTGCGTATCAAATCCTGAATAGCCTCTCTCTGGTTTCTGATAATCGGGCTCAGATATTCCGTAGACATCTCTGGACAACCCTTCTGATGCGACGCAGCGCTCGCGAATGAGCTGGTGCACCGCGCTTAGCTTTCAAGAAACGCTTTAGATGTTTCGAGTTTACGATTACAATTACGATTACTAAGACTACAAAGCGGAAACATTACTGTGGTTGTTCGTGTAACCTATGACAAGTTTTCATAAGGAAGTTAATTCCAAGGAAGCTACGTCGGTTTCCAGTTTCCCGACTAAACCCTTTGAATTTTTTTGGGTGGATGTAGAACTGACACGTGCTCAGACTCCCGCTTCTTGTTGACGGCTTTCTCGAAATCAAAGCTTATGATCTTCGCAACATCCTCTTCCACATTTTTATTCTCCAACAGATTGACGCTTCGATAGAAGTACTGTCGCAGCCTTCCTTTCTGAGCGTACTCACGAAGACTCTCCAGACAATTGTAGTACCTCTCCGCAAGATGCTCCGGTTGCCAGCTGTCGCTATCCGGAAACTTCTCGCATTCCAAAAGCCAAACATTCTAAAAAAACACGGCAAAAGTGTAGCATCGTTGGTTTATTTAGGCTATAATGCTACACTGCCAAGTTTTTCTGTTGTCAGCCCATCCTCTTGGAATGGCTGCCTAACAACCTGCGAAATAAACTCTTCAGCTTCTCTTTGCCTCTTTACCTCAAAAGCCTGAAGACCGTATTGTTCGATTATGGTTTCATTGTGTTAGGTCTGGAGCAGCTCTTATGAGTCAATCTTGAAGTGGCGCTATACAAATCTGCTATTACCATTACCATAGTAGATCTATGCCAACCTTCCTCCATTGTCTGCTTTTAATTATTTAGCTCACGAGTGAAGACTGATATGTCAGGGTAGCAATGCACTCAATCTTAAAACAAAACTGCACATAGTATTACCCTATGCAGCTGAGACGGATTTACTGGGACAGACACCTTCCAAATATAGGCCTATACATATATTCATAATTTCATATCCATATAAATGCAGATATATATTAATATACATATATATATGTATGTTTATGGCGGATTAGTTGGTTAGTCTAATTAGCAAATACTATATCGGCTCGAAGTAGCCTATAATGCACAAGGCATCAGCAAATGACGCACCAAAATCAGACTATAGTTCTCTAGTTTTCTACTATCTCCACATATTGTACTTAACGACAAGACAGTCACACTTTTCTTACTTACGATTAGGGTTGTGCTTTATTTACGTGTTCGAACAGGAACGCTTACAAACGACACCCTAAAAATCATCAATATTAATATTCAAAACTTGAATATTCATATCGCGAATATGCATATGGCGAATATTCATATCGTGAATATTCACATCGTACAGCTGCGAGTCAATTGAGTCAGCGGAACACCCTTGTCATTCATCCCATCTCCGCTACTTCAGTAAGCCCTGCGTATTTGACCCAATGGAATTTAAATTCGCCCCGAATTGAATTTGATACCTTAAGTATGTAGGACGATAGAACCGGTTTTTCACTGCAGACGTTGTAGAAAACCGACTTCATGATGCGGTGAACTTTCTTACGACATCCGCCATCTTTGTCGATCTCGGCGACCAATTCCTTTTCGATTTCCGCAAAACTCAGCTGCCAGAAGAACGGCTTCTTGGCCACACCGTTAATACCGATCTTTCGGATGGAGTCGATCTTGTCCTGTGGTGGCCAGGGTCTGCCTGGCACGGGCCAACCCATTTCGGGAAGGAAAGGCAGTCGAGCTCTGATGACGACGGCCAGGTCAATAGTAACCGGATGTGTTTCGCCATCACTGGTCTTGACTTCCGCCTGAAAAGTCAGCGCAGGACCATGGCTAATTCTGGACAACTTCATGTCATCTGCAACCGCATAGAATCGTGTTGAATTAAAACAACATTATTAATATATCAAGTTACAATTCGAAAACCAACTAACAGATAAAGACTCTGGTTCCGAGCAGTAGGCCTACTGTATACTATGATGATTGACTTTCGATCTCCTGCACGATTATGTGCGTAATGCTCAAAGTTTCAAACCACACGGTATCGTTCCATTCCTCAATCCTGCTTCATTGCAATTTCTGCGCAGGAGATTTAATGAAGTTGCAACAATAGCCTATACTTAAGAAAAGCATAGCCTCATTCTTCCGTCTCTACTTCTTTCCGTCGCAGAAATCTATCGTAGTTGCCAACTCAAAGGTTAGAGAGGTCGCCTCGGAACCTAATCTGACCAAATCTGCCACAGGTTAAGCAATGTTGAAGACGCACGACTGTAGCCTTCTTGGGCGCTGAAATACTGCCGAGTTTATGATTACGATTCCTTGCTACGGGGACAGGGCTCTCTCTCTCTCTCTCTCCTCTCTCTCTCTCTCTCTCTCTCTCTCTCTCTCTCTCTCTCTCTCTCTCTCTCTCTCTCTCTCTCTCTCTCTCTCTCTCTCTCTCTCTCTCTCTCTCTCTCTCTCTCTCTCTCTCTCTCTCTCTCTCTCTCTCTCTCTCTCTCTGAAATCTCCCGTTTTCATGGATTTGTAATAATGAAAGAATTGTCTATAGCTTACCCTTTAGTCCCAGTTGTTGTAATGCTTCTTGCAGCAGACGTTTAAACTTGCGCTTCACCAGAAACGGTATCAAGTCTCCATTGAACATGAAATCTGCAAGGCCGGAGACGCCATTACAGACACCGACCCTTCCATATCCGGATCCAGGGTGCGGCAGACTGTAATTTTTATCGACGATTTTTAAATATTCGCTAAGCGATGAAGTGTCATTTTGTTTTGGATCCTCGAACCCATAAGTCATAGGCGTCCCAAGCCATGTACAGTGTTCCCTCTGAACTGCGCATGTATTTGACGGATGATCTTCACCCTCGTTCGGGTTGAACTTGAAAAGGACACTGCAATCGACGTCTCCCTTTGTATTTACGTTGAGTCCCTGCGTGGAACTTCCGACACGAACTCCCTTTTTCCCATAGTGTCTGTCTTGACGGTTGACGTAGTCAAGGATCTTCTCCAAGTCAGAGAGAACCTCATCCCGGATTCGTTTTGTTTTCTCTTTTTCAACTGGTACGTGAGTGTCGAAGTATCTGTTCAACGTTGCGTTGTCAACCTTTACAACGGGAAAGTCCAATATGTTGCTCCAGGCCATTTCGTTTTTCTTTGACAGCATAGGCCTATGCAGGCTGTCTGCTGATATCGTTATTAGACCGTTACTGCGTACAGGAGTCTGAATATGGTTTCCTATATATATACCACCTGCACACAGGTCGAAATCTGTAAGCGAGATTTGATTACCGGGTATGTCAAAAGATTCAGTAGGGCCTAATTCTGGGAAGCAAAATAACATCTGACGCCACTGAAAACGGTTTCACAAATTACACATATAGCGGTAGGCAATATTATTGTAGGCCCTATATCTAACCTGTAGTATATAGACAGATTAGGCTAGACCTATCGAAATCACAAGCTACGTGTTTCTTGGGCGCCGAAAGCCTAAGTCGAGATAGCTTATCTGTTCTTGCGTGGACGGGCACGTGTGCATAACGAATGACACGAGCGCTCTCGAACTATGTAGGCCTACACATTGCAATAATGCTGTTGAGTGTCAAACACGCGCAGTTAGCAAACCACTGCAGATAATCATCGAAACTGGGAATTTTTCCATTTCTCATATTCGAAAAACCACGCAAGACCATGCACTTATAAGAAGACCAATATGGCCGCAGACATGCACAGTACCAACGGTCGAAACCGCGCATGTCTGTGGCGGTATCGTCTGATTACGTCATTCGGTCGTTTCTTCATCAGTATGAAAACGGCGCTATATAAATCATCAAATTAGACTAGATTGTACTTCTCTCTGGCAACTCGGATCTCCACTGGACATCGATCTCTGCACGAAGCAGCGCTCATGAATAAGCTATAGTGCTTTGCGCTTAGCTTTAGAGTGAGGCCTTAGAAAATTGGAGGTTACGATTAAGATTACGATTATACTGGACCCCTCCCCACTAGTCAAGTTTCTAGCTTCCTGAGCCATGCTGGGGAACTTCATGCTCAATTAGATTTAGCTTCTCTAAGACTGATATCCGCTAAGTTTTTCTTTGAATGGCACTATATAAAAGCCCAAATTACGATTACACGCGTAACAGAAGCTGAGAGACGATTCTTACATAGGGCAATTGGGGCGAGCAAACTCAAAACACATGGGGCCTACCACCATCAAAACTACCATTATCATCATTACCGCCGCAACCTTGAGAGACCATGCATGAACGAATATTATGTGCGAATTACACTCACTACGAATAAGCAAGTCTTATAAATCTAGGCTGCTGGTGAATAAGTGGGTGCTTGTTCTGCTTCGCTTCGGGCGAAAGTTCATATTCCAAAGAATTGGAAGAAACTGTCGGTTCAGAAGTGAGTGATGTAGCGCACTAACTATTGATCGGATTTTGATATCCGCCTGGGTATTGTTCAGTTACACTGGATTAGGTTAGACTAGACTAGAATAAATTAGACCTGGCTAGATCAGAACTAAAAAGAAAATGGAAGAAGGCCATGGAAAAGGAGGAGGGAGCTGAAACCTCGGTGGAGGGGACTTGGAAGGAGATCAGAGAAATCTACAACGAGACGGCAAGACAAGTGTTGGGATACAGAGAAACAAGAAAGAGGAAACCGTGGATAACACAAGAAGTGCTTAGGCTAAGTGACCAAAGGAAAGATCTAAGGAGGACCAAAATGGACAACGAAGGAAACAGGAAAAGATACAACAAAATAACTAGAGAAATCAAAAAGAAGGCAAAGCAATGTAAAGAACAATGGATAGAGGAAAAATGCACAGAGGCGGAGCATAGCGCGGAGAGACAAGACACCAGAGGATTGTTCAGAATGGCGGAGGAAATATGTGGCACGGTGAGCAGCGAATCGTCAGAAATAAGGAACAAAGAGGGCGAAAAGATAGAGAACAAGGACGAGATCAGAGGAAGATGGAGAGAACACTTCGAGGAACTGTACAACGAAGAGAATCCAACGGACATCACGGTCCTGGAGGAAATGCCACAGAATAACAACCAGGATAGACTGGGTCACATACTCAGAGGAGAAATAGAAGAAGCGATAAAAAACCAAAAAAAGAGGAAAGCACCAGGGGAGGATAACATCACAGCAGAAATGATCAGGGAAGGAGAGGAGTGCTCAGTGGAGATGATGCACACCCTGTGCAACAGGATATACCAAGGAAAGAAATGCCCGGAGGACTGGGGAAAGGCGATCATAGTCCCCATACATAAGAAAAAGGACAAGACTATCTGCAGCAACTACAGAGGAATCAGCCTCCTAAGCGTACCTGGGAAAGTGTACACCAGAGTCCTGCAACAACGACTACGGAGGTATGTGGAGGAAATAGTGGGGGAGGAACAAGCGGGATTCAGAAGAGGAAGGGGAACAGTGGACCAAATATTCACAATTAGGCAACTGTCGGAGAAGTACTATGAAAAGAACAAGGTGATATATAACAACTTCATAGATTTCAGACAAGCTTTCGACAGTGTCTGGCAGCAGGGGCTGTGGAGAGTGATGAGGAACTACGGAGTACCAGAAGAGCTAGTGGAACTACTGGAGGACCTGTACAGTAAAACGATAAGCGCAGTGAGAGTAGACGGGGAGCTAACGGAATGGTTCAGAGTACATGTTGGAGTAAGACAAGGCTGCGGTCTATCCCCATACCTATTCAACCTGATATTGGAGGCAATGATGGACATAGCGCTGGCAGATACAGAAATAGGGGTGAGAATAAATGGAGAAATAGTCAACAACCTAAGATTTGCAGACGATATAGACCTGATGGCGGAAACCGAAAGCCAACTACAGGAACTAACGACCAGGGTACACGAAAGTAGTAAAAGATTCGGGCTTAGGATCAACGGAGAGAAGACCAAAACAATGACAATTGGCAAGGAAAAAAAGAAGATAACCATCACCTTGGAAGGAGAGGAGTTGGAACAGGTGGCGGAATTTGTGTACCTTGGGGGTGTAATTACGGAAGATGCAGAATCGACAAGGGACATAAGGAGAAGAATTGGGCTAGCATCAGCAATGTTTGGGAAGCTGAGGAAACTATGGAGATCAAGCAACATCTCAATAAGAACAAAAACCAAGCTATATGAAACACTGGTAATACCAGTCCTTATGTATGGAGCAGAGTCTTGGTGCGTGAAAAGGGAGGACGAGAGAAGACTACTGGTGGCGGAGATGGGTTGGCTACGAGGACTACTGAATAGATCACGGAGAGAAAAGATACGGAACGAAGTGACACGAGAAGAACTGGGACAGAAGAAAACGGTAGTGGAAAGAATAAAGAAAAGAAGACTAACATGGTATGGACATGTGATCAGAATGGAGAGCGGAAGAATGCCGGCAAAGTCGCTGCACGGAGAAGTGGAGGGAACGAGGAGCAGGGGACGACCGAAGAAGAAGTGGATAGATAATGTACTGGAGGACATAGAAGACAGAGGATGGGAGTTAAAAAAAGCAATAGAACTCGCAAGAGACCGACCGAAATGGAGAAGTTTTGTTGGAGCCTCATCGTCGGTGAACACTTGACGGAGGAGAAAAAGAAAAGAAAGAAAGATCAGATTAGCTCAGATTAGAACAGATTAGATTATAAATGTAATCGCGTTCCCGACTTAGGCCCAGGGGCGTAACTTTAGTCTAAAAAGTGGGGGTACCAATACTCTGGTCTAAAAAGTGGGGGGTACCAATTTCTTCTCCACTTTCACTTTTCGCATGGTGGCCATTTTGAACATATTCCCTGTCAGTATTCTCATTAACTTTGGCTCTCGGTTTACATGTGTATCTAAGTACTTTCGCACTTTGGCGGAGACTGCATTCTCTGGGTAGGCACAATAACAAAAATATTGATTGACATTGTTTAAAAAGTGGGGGGTACAGTACCCCCAGTCCAAAAAGTGGGGGGTACGGGTACCCCTCGTACCCCCCACAAATTACGCCTATGCTTAGGCCCAATATCGGTTCTTGCTGTACTTTCCAGTGTTGTAGAACATAGCCTGGTGATAAACTACTTCTACTCTAGCTTTGACTAACTGCAAAATCCGATTGGTTCCCTCCAAACTGATTACATTGATAAAAGTCACGTTTCGTTCTCTGCTTATGCCCTAGTGTCTGCTGCCACCAGATACAAAGCTGCTTGCAGACGTACTGGTCCTCGATTTCATTAGACAGTGCGGGTATTGTATTAGTTCCATCTGATAACAATTAAACGAGTTCCAATGTACTTGCCATCAGGGGCCTCTACACCATAGAAACCTTGGAGCAAATGATCCATCCAAGAAATAGGGGGGAGATCTGTCAGTGTGTGTGTGCCACCATTTTAGGGGAGGAATGGGGAGGGGGAAAGAAGAGGGGAACGGACGTTGCTCCAATAACTTGGGGGGCGGATAGACGCCCCTGCTTACCACAGAACACTTGCAGTCGAACTCGCACAGGAAACAGTTCGCTAGTTCGGTAAAATGATACTCACCAACGTCACAACCAGTGAGCCCAGTTTGGCTCGCACATTCGCACAATGCGCTTTGTGAGGTTCCATGGAGACCATACATAACTATTCTGTACGAATTAAACTCACTAGAGTCACTACGAATAAGCGAGTCTCGTAAATCTCGGCGGCTGGTGAATAGGGGAGCCTGTCCTTCTTCGCTTCTGACGAAAGTTTATATTCCGAAATATTGCGAGAAAATTGGGTTCCAAAACGAGTCGTGTTACGCACTAGTTACTGAATAGATCTTCACATCCGGAATGATTTTCGTCAATTATAGACTAGACTAAAGTAGACTAGGTTGGAGAGATTATATCAGATCAGATTAGAACAGATAAGACTATATAAGATTATTAGATTTGAAATCTAATCGCGTCCCTGGAAACACCCGCCTATTATCGGTTCTTCCTGTACTTTTTAGAGTAACTGTTTGTAGAGCGGATCCTGGTGAGAAACTACTCCTATTCCAGTTTTGACAAACTGTGACCGCCGCTCTCGTTGGAAAACCAATACTCCTTCCGGCCGACAGACTCCACAATGGCTGCATTGATATCTATCATCCATCACATCATGTAGTTGCTTCGATCGAACCAGTATCTAGTCTGTGGATATAACTAAGTCGTTCCACTCAATCCGGCGTTCGGCAATAACCAAAAATCTATTGGGACAAGAGATGCCGGATTGTGTCTACAACTAGATTTTAAATTGTGTAACAGGAGGAAGCCATGATACGCAGTTTGGTTTTCAAATCTCAACCGCCAAGAAAATAAATGCAAGCCTGGTCCAAGGTTCCGTGTTCGGTTCAGTCAGCTTTATAATGGGCACATAGGACCTTCACCCGATTAACACTCTAAACCGTCTTCTTACTTATTGGACCTCAATCGATCGGAACGGGTCAGGCTGAGATTGACAACATCATCCAGTGGCCTGCAGACAAAAACTTCAAATTAATAAATCAAAAACAAGGGAAATGGTCGTCGTCGGCTCAGGAGTGCCTTTATAGTTTCTCAGCCTTCAGTGACTAGACATAAAAGAGCTACAACAATTAAGATCTTCCGAGTAACAAAAGGAGAGAAATTATCGATCGTTGATGGAATTCTAAGATCTTGTTCATCTACACCATATGCATTAAGAACGTTCCGTGATCATGAGATAGAGAAAAGAGCCCTGTATGCAGTCACGCGTGCCACCACGGTAGCCACATTAACGTATGCGTCTCCGGCATGGTGGATACTGCTGACTTCTGCCGACCATGGTTGTCTGGAGCGGTTCCGTGGTCGGGTGGTGCGGGCAGGATTTCTCCCAGTTTCCCAGCATAGCTGACGCAGCAGAAGAAAATCTGTTTAGGTCTATTATATCTAGCAGGCAGCATGTTTTGAGAACGCTATTCACTGAGGGGGGGAGAGTAGGTTTGGTTTTCGGTTTCTTTAGACAGTGTGGGTATTGTTTTAGTGGCAACTTTCATCAGTTAAACGATACCCAATCAGACGAACTCCCTATGTAAACACAGATGGCGCCAAAGGCTAGGTTCTAAGTAAGTAAGTGAGTAAGTAGCCTTTTAATGGTGCAAGTCAAAAACTCACATTTTAGACAATAGACAGTTGATGTAAAATGTTACTATCGTCGGATCAGGGAGAGCCCAAAATGGCCCGTCAGCTTTTAGCTTCTGACGCTCGCTGCAAGATGGTAAATTGCTCGAAGAATGGTGAGTTCATAGTGCTCGATAAGACTACATCTGCGATATTCTTGGCAACAGATGTTGTTGCTGAAATCTGTATAAGAGAGTTCTGTAGGCTTAAAGGAGAAGCACGTGGTGGACATTTTGTTTTTAGCTGTTTCCAACGATGTGGCGGATGCCATGCGGTGATGATTAGGTGCTATTAAAATCACTGGCGTAAACTTGTTCAAAATGTGTGTGAGGGGGGTTGGTAATTTATTCTGCACGATGCATTGGGTGCACAGTCCATCTCAATTTTGGGGGGACGTACCCCGGCTGTCCCTCCCCCAGAGCCTATGATTAAAATCATCCAACACGCGAAAATTCCACGCGGCTGACTTGACAAGGTATCACAGAAGCGACCTCAGACGCAATATACCCACAGATAGACGAGACATTTGCAAGCAACGACTTTAAGATATAATAAAATACATGTTCTTTCCGAACAAAACTTGGGGAACCGCATGTTGCGCCAGTGATACATTGCTCTCGTCTTCATCAGTGATGGAAAGTATTTTAAATACTAATATTTATGGCGGTTTTAATTCGGATTCAGCCTTAGCCGCTGGAAGACATACAGATAAATACTTATCAGAAATATTACGAATGCAACTCGCATTTCATACTGAGTTTTCAGAGTCATCAGAGTCAACTGACACATTCATTATATGTACCAATTATTTCGTACGATGTTCTAGGTTGAGTATGTGGTAACTCGCCTTTGGAATCAAACAACTTTAGTATAACCATTTCATCCACGCGTTTTTTAGAAATACTGTTTACAAACGCAAAAATTGGAAGCCCTGACTCACTTTGTCTTCTAGCATGTGTCACGTAGGCTATGTGGTATTAGCTCACTGTCAGATAATGCTATCATCGAAATGCGTCCACTTTAGGTAACATAACATAACATAACATAACAAGGTTTTTAGTGGCTCAGAAGACGTTCATCTGTGTCAGAGCCACTCTCTGTTTTTTCCCATTGTAGCAGACATTCATGTCACAACAAATTTGACGGGTATCAGCAAATTATTTGAAAATCCAAAAGAAAGTAAAAATCTAAAATAAAATAATACGCAAAGTCGATGGCAATGCTTACTTTACGCACGAAAAACAAATTATTTTGGGGCTATGCTCAAGAAAACTAATGTCGTCTGACCTCAAATATGCTAATGCACCTGGAATGTCCGTTTACACTTCGGCAGATATTCACAAGGAACTGCTTTTTCTTTGTGTCGTAATACAACTCATTATGCAGAATTCTACCCATTTGACTCATTTTAAGAGTTTTAGCGTCAAATAGATAGATGTTAAAAAATACATTTTCAGCCACCAAAAGATTATTGTCCGTATCCAAAAACAACCGCACAGTCTGCCTATAGTCGATCGTCGACACACTGATAATCTGCCCATCAGTGCTTCCGAAAGTTACATTATTTCTGAAGCCTTCATCTGAGCTGTTGCTGATGATGATATTAAGATTAGTTAGGTTCCATTCTACAGTATTCAAGTCAAACACGTATACGTTCCCACTGAACATTTCAGCTGCAAAAGTACTTCTGTTTCCACCGTCAAATAATTGCACGTGCTTCAAACCAACTGTTTCTCTGAGCCTAAACTGATTTATAATTTCCCTGTCAGCGCTTAGCAAACTTAGACATAGCTGATAGCTCTCTGTTAAGCTGTGGCTGACGATGAATTCTCCATTAGGTTTCTGAATTGCGTGGAATGGACCTAAGAATTCGTTTGGAAGTGAAACACTTCTTATAAGTTTCGCGTCTTCATCGTAAATCTCCAAACACGGCTCACCATTAAACTGCCTCAGTACCAGTAGATGATCATCATTAGCTACTGACAAACTGATATCATGACCTAATTCCGACAACCATTTGTCAACTTTATTGTTCTCCATGTCTATCTTCCAGATGCAATCGACTCTCGAGTCACTTACATATAAAGTGTTTGTCCTCTCCACGCCAACCATATCGCCAGGCTCTTCAATCTCTTCTGCAATAGTTATCATTAGCAGATCGTGCGGAATGCTGTCATCATAAGCTGTTATAGTCGCTGTGGAATAAGAACGCATAGACGCTGTGGGATTTGGATTGGAACATAGTACGTAGATAAGGTCCTTCACCTTGGTCACTTCTCGAAATACATCACAAACAGGTGGATAAAATTTCGAGATGAAGCTGATTTTGTAAACTGCAATTGAGAACACCATAAAGTATGAAGTGAAACTGTTTCTGGAATAAAAATGCTGTGGCAACTAGTTGGGATTACGCCCGGGATTCGAATTCTTGATTGTCACATCGCGACAATAATGTATGTATATTGTACTTCTATATATATATATATATATATATATATATATATATATATATATATATATATATATATATATATATATATATATATATATATATATATATATATATATATATATATATATATATATATATATATATATATATATATATATATATATATATATATATAGAAGTACAATATACATACATTATGCTTATATATATATATATTACTTACTGAATGTCAACTTTAAATATACGATTACCAACACAGGAGCAACACGAAAACCTCGGAACATTTTGCCGTTCGACAGTTAAGGCTGAGGTTTGATGCGAATCTTAAACTGTGCTATTCGTTGGCATTTGATAGCAAGTTAGTCAAGACGTTCACAATCGAATTCTAACAAGGAGAAGGCCGACAGTAATTCCTACAGCCTAGTTGTTATCCAATGGTGAACCACGGTTAGTTATTGGATGGGCCAAGAGCCAATGGGCGGCTTGGTTTGCTGCCATCAGAGATTTGGCTTCTTGTAGAAGTATATAATAAGGTACTCGGTTTCATTAGACAGTGCGGGTATTGTATTAGTTTCGCCTTACACCAGTTAAACGATATACTCCAATGCGTCTTTGAGGGATTCTTGAGAATCCTTCTTCCGGTTCTCTCCTTACGGTTCGAACGCCCGAGGCGCCATTCCTCCCTGTGCTGAGACGGGAGGAAGAAACTCACTACGAATAGGCGAGCCTTGTAAATGTCTAACTTTGGTCGTTGTGCGAATCTTAAACTCAGATGTTCTTTGGCGTTCGATAGCAAGATAGTTAAGACGTTCATAATGGAAATATCTAACTAGAACGGACTCTATTTCGTCGGAGTTTCTTTTTTATTACAGAAAATGAAAATTTGGCTATAGGGTGAAAATTAATCTTGAATTTGTGTTGGCAATAAACTGAGTCGCTAAAACATTTTCTTACAAGTTCTTACAGTTCAGTTGAAGCTAATATAATAGCAGCATTGTCTATGAAACCGTAAACCAACATTTCCACCAGCCGATGAATCTCTGGGGGAAGCAGACACTAGTGAATAAGTAGCAAATCAACCGTGCTTTCACATTAACAAATGCCTGCATTGATGCATAGCGCATTATACTGCGCGTGACCAACACCATAGTGCGACGTCACATTGTGGACACGGCTACATTCAACGCAGTTTTCCATCACAGGGAGATTCTGAGAATGAACAAGGAGATATTGTAGGACGAATTCTAAGATATTTTAAGACCAGTGCTGCTTCTAAATTAGGCTATGTCAGATATAATGTGGCTTCAGTGACGTAGCCAGACTTAAATTCAAGAGGAGGCAACTCCGGGAGACATCCTGGTGTAGTACGGGTGCGGAAAGTTTTTTAAATCTAAAAATGCAAGAGGAGGCTACTGCTACTGTCCTCCTCCTAGGACACGGTGTATTTAGGCTAAAAATGGACGGAAGGCCGTTTGCATTGTTTAGTGTAAGTTCTGATTCGTTCAGTCAGCCTAAAACAACCTATCTGTTATTTTAGTCAATGGCCAATCAGTAATATGTCCTAATGTCGATTATTTCGAAATATAATATGAATCCAGTGAGCCAAGTTTGTCTCAGTTTCTAATATTTTAATGCCTTATTGTGGCTATGCCACCAGAGATTAAGATTTTTACAGCATTCCTAGTTCTCTGATTCATTCGACAGAGCAGCGAGTATTGAGTCAGTTTCAATTGACACCTGTTAAACAATACCCATTGTACTTGCCATTGCAAACAATTAGATCACGTCAAAGGCAAGGATCAACATCTTAAACTATCTACTTCTGCAAATGTCAAATGTATTGGCTCGTGCGAAGTGCCTTTGTGAGGTTCTTGAGAGAGACAAGGCAGCTCATTGGTTAGGATTTTGATTGCTTACAAGGGCCCGCCTAAGTCTTAGTGCGAATCTCAAACTTTGTAGGTTTGCGATCGTTATCACGTCTTTATCTCTATCCATCCCTCCGACCATCCATATTTCCTTCTCTACTGTCCATATCTTCATCTCTCTTTCCTTTCCATCCTTCCTCCCTACCTACCTTTCCTTCCCCCTACCGATGCCTCCAATGTCTATGTGATTTTATGACAAAATCACTTCATCATTTTTTCCTTTTCTACCTCTCGTCAGTCCTTCTTTCCATCTCCATCTATTTCCTTCTTTTTGCTTCTTTCCTTCAATCTCTTCTTCCCTCGCTCCTTCGTTCCATATAGCACTCCTTCTCCGTTGCGACAAAACAAGCAATAGTGATCCAGCCTTCTTGCTCTCATGTTATTCCCCAGCGAGCCAGGATATCAATGAACATTTAATAGGCCAACTGTGTCTAATTAGTATTAGTTACTTCGCCAATGCAACAAAGGCTTATTCATAAGAGCTGCGTCAAGTAAGAGAAGTTTCCCAAAGTTGGTACCGCATGAAGAAAATGATCCGGTTACCAAGAAACCAGAAACGGAACAGGACAGATGAACTGTTAGGACACGGTGTATTTAGGATAAGAAACGTGGATAGAAGGTCGATTAACGGTATGGTATGGTAACTGGGAATTTATTAAGCGGCTCTCACAGGGCGAACTATTCAGAGGCGCTCTCAGCGTGTGAGCCTCGCGGAAACGGTAAACGATGAACAACAGAGAAAGAGAGAGAGAGAGACAGACAGACAGACAGACAGAGACAGATAGAGAGAGAGAGAGAGAGAGAGAGAGAGAGAGAGAGAGAGAGAGAGAGAGAGAGAGAGAGAGAGAGAGAGAGAGAGAGAGAGAGAGAGAGAGAGAGAGAGAGAGAGAGAGAGAGAGAGAGAGAGAGAGAGAGAGAGAGAGAGAGAGAGAGCCGAGCAAGTATAGGGTTCCACGCGGTACCAAGGGAGGGAGTGGAATGTAATATAAGGTTTGATTCGTTAATTCAGCCTAAAACAACTAATATGATTTTTAGCCACTGACCATTCAGTGCTATTTCAGAAAGCCAATTATTTCGATATATGATGTGAATCCAGTGAGCCAAGCTTGCCTCAGCCTCTTAAATTTTAAAGGGTTATTACTTCAGAACAGTCATCATGGGGGTGAAACCGCAAAAAAACTTGACAATATCCATCTACCAATGTTCGACTGCTCCGTGGCAGGGTCATCGTGTGTTGCGAGCGCTATCACCCGTCGTCTTAACATCCTATCTACGCAACTGGTCCAGAGATCTTGAACACCCATGCCATCTATCAACTCTCGATGGGAATCCTTTGGTCGGCTCCACGTGTATGCGTGGGACCACCACTGGTGACTAGTCTCATTTGCTGTGCAATATTTTGCTAACTGATGCAATAATCTAGTTAATAATGCATTTAATTTAGTTAATCCAGTACAAGGATCATTTTCTTATCAAAGAGACAGAATATTTCTAGCGTACCGGAATTTTACAAAGCATTAAAAAAAATTACTTTTACGAATGATTATTTATTGTCTGTCAGTACAACACGTGTTTCGTGGCAAAAACATCAAAATATGACAAAAATATCTGGTTACACTAGTACTCGTGTTTAGATGACAATTATAATTATTTGCTCTCCAATCTTCACCAGACTACATGCTTCAGTGAGTAGAGGTCATGTCCTGTAGTTAAATCCTCAATGCAACATAAGACCCGGTCCAAGCGTCCAAGGCGGGCAGCTGGGAGACCAGCGTAAAGGGCGCTACAATAGTCCAGACGGGAAACCACAAACGCATGGACAAGGGTGGAAGCAGCCGACTGCGTCATAGTGCGGGAGACTACTTTTAACTGATAATAGCAGTCCCGACAAAGCAAATTAATAGGCCTATGTCGCATGAGTGTGAGCTCTTGATCCAGAATTACACCAAGATCCCGTACTGAGGAGGCAAAGGAAACCCAGGGGAATTCAAGTGACTGAGCCTCAAGGTTAATTTTTGCAAGCTGTTGGCGCGTACCAAACCAGATATATTGGGGTCTGCGGGGTTAAGGAGGGAGATGACTAATCATAGGTCATCTTAAGTCGAGTCCAAGAAATGTCGCCAATGATATCTATTCATGTTTGTCTTTGGCAATAAGTATCTCTTCAATACCAAAATTTCCACATTATCTTCACGAACAAAAATGATCTGCTTTTTCTTTTTGTCGTAATGCAACTTATGTCGCGGATATAGGAAGTCCCACAAATGATATCGTAATTGACCAATTATTTTACTCCAATGAAGACTTTTCGTATCATATAAATATAAATTCCCGAAGAATTTGTCTGCCACAAAAAGATTATTGTTATCCGTATCCCAAAACAACTGAAGGACCTGCCAATATCGGATTCCGTCGATGGTAAATTGATCGAAAATACTTCCATTAGCGAAAATACTTCCATTAGCGCTTCGAACAATTGCAACCTGTTCAGAGCTCTCTGCAGAACTGTTGCTGATGATGATACTATATTCAGTTAGGTTCCAGTTGTGAGTATTCCAGTCAGGCAGATATACGTCCCCACTGAACATTTCAGCCACAAATCTTCTAGAGTTGTTTCTGTTCCAAAACTTTTGCATATCCTTGAAACCAACTGTTTCTCTGAGCCTAAACTGACTGATAATTTTCCCATCAGCGTTTAAGAAACTTACACACCCTCCTACATAACCATCTTTTAAGTAGTGGCTGACTATGAATTCTCCATTAGGTTTCTGAATTGCATGGAATGGAAATAAAAAGTTGCTGGGAAGAGAAAAACGTCTTGTACGTTTCGCGTCTTGATCGTAAATCTCCAAATGAAGAACAGATTCAGATACTTTCAAAACCAGTAGATGATTATCATTGGATACTGATAAACTGAACCAATTGTCTAATCCTGACAACCATTTGTCAACTTTATTGTTCAATATGTCTATCTTCCAGATGCATTTGCAAATGCCATCACTAATGTACAAAGTATCTGTGTTTTCAAAGCCAACCATGTTTAATTCAGAGATAACGATACCGTACTTAAAATTAATCTGTTCCACAATAGTTACCATTAGCAGATCGTGTGGAATGCTAACGTCGTAAGCTTGAATAGAGAAATAACGATGATGATGATGACTGAGGCACAGTACGTAGATGAGGTCATTTACCTTGACCACACTCATGGGCCAAGAAATAGGTGTCTCAATCTCTGAGACCGAACTGATGGTGTATGCTGCAATTTAAACCAATAGAAATGTCAATTTATATTAAAGCAAATTGTGAACTGTGTTTTGTGTACAGTCTTGCAGTGCGAGATATTAGCGTATATATTTAATGCGCTTACTTTAGTTTCACGTGTATATGTATATATGATAGATGCATCACGTTTAGTTGTACTGTCTTAGTGACACGCGCGGCCGGCCGATATCGGCAGGGGCGCGCTATATGTATATTATTTAGATCTCGTTTAGGCGCACAGAAGACAGGTGTGTCAAGCGGCGCGAAGAATTATGCTGACTAGAGAAGTTTGAATTCGAGTGTGTTCGCTGTAGTAGTGTGGCTGACTAGTTGAGTTGTAATCGAATTGAGTTCTGTCTGTTTGTTTCTTATTAAACTAAAAGATATTAAACTGTGTTGCTGATTAATTCAGGTTATACTTATACGTAGAATTAGTGTTCAAAAGGTGAACGTTAAATAGGCGTTAAGTAAGAGAGAGAACAAGGATTTAATCAGAAGGATTGTCAACGGAAGGATTGGGTTGACATTATTGGTGGCAGCTACGGTGTGGATAAAAACTCACGGTGGAATAGCGACGGTGTGGATAAGAACTCACGGTGGATAAATACTCACGGTGGAATAAATACTCACGGTGGATTTAAACTCTCGGTGGATTAAAATTCACGTTATCACCTCCTTCGGCGGATAGAAGAATCTACGAAGGTGATAGAAGAATTTACGACGGTGTTAGAAGAATCTACGCGTTGTTGCTGTGTGACGTGTCTACGATATCAACGCCGGTGGAACACGAGAAACGGTATAAAAAATTTCGTTGTTTTCCACGAACAAATATAAAAGAAATCCCGTTTGTTTATCGATTCACACACCAAGAAAAACCGTGACTTCTTTGAAAAGAGAAATCACCAAAGTAAACAAGTAAGATGGAGAAACTAAGTGCTGAAAGACAAGCAGATATTAAGAAGATGTCTACGGAAAGGCTGAAACAGCGTTTGTTGAAAGCCGGTTTTAAAGAAGAACAATTAGAAGGTATGTCACGTGGTGACATGATGCAGGAACTCGCCGATGTGTGGGTTAAAGAAGAAGTCGAAGAAGAAGGTGCCGTTGGCGGTGCCGTAGAAAAGGCTATTGAAAAACCTCCTGCGCCTATGTCTATGGAGATGTTGATGCAGTGGATGATGATGACGAGACAAGAAGAGAAAGAAAGAGAGGAGAAACGGAGACAAGAAGAGAAAGAGCTAAGACAGGAAGAATTACGTCTTCAGAGAGAGAAAGAAGAGAAAGCAGAACGTCTGCAGAGAGAGAAAGAAGAGAAAGCGGAACTTGCAAGGCAAGAGGAATTGCGCTTGCAGAGAGAGAGAGAAGATAAAGCAGAACAAGTGCGTAAGGCAGAACTGGAATTGCAAAAGCATCAGTTTGAGATTCAATTAGAACAGTTGAAACGAGATAGAGAAGATGCTGAAAGAAGAAGACTGGAGCAGATGATTGAATTTGAAAGAGCTAGAAAAAGTGATGAAGAGGTTCGTCAGCAACAGATTGAAGCAAAGAGAATGCGTGAAGAAGAAAAAGAAAAAGCGCGAACGTTAGAGTTAGAACGCGCAGAACAGATAAGACAAGAAGAACTCAAATTTCAGAAAGAAAGTTTGGAAAAGGCAGAGACAGAAAGACAAGAACGTCTGAAACTGGAGAAATCAAAATTGACATTGAAAGAAACGCAAATGAGAGAAGAACGGGAAGCAGAAAGAAGGAAACAGCAAGAAAGTGAAACTTTGGTGTCAAAAATTAAGAAAATAGGTGATGCAATGAAGCATGTATTGCCTCAAATGCCAACTGATATGATGGAGGTGCCATTATATTTTGAAACAGTCGAGAACGCATTTCGTAGTTTTGCTGTGGAAAAGCCGTTTTGGGTTAAATTATTACTACCATTGATGACGCCGAAAGCTCGAACTGTTCTGAATAGATTGTCATTCGATGATCTAGACAATTACGATAAAGTCAAGCAGCACTTATTAAAAGAATTTAAATTAACCTCGAGAGAATACAGAGCCAGATTTGTGGATGCTAAGAAGACAACAGAAGAGACTTATACGATGTTTACGGCAAGACTGAAGAACTTGCTAAACTATTACGTGAGAAGTCGAAACGTGAACAGAGAGTATGATACGCTCTTTGATTTGCTGGTAGCGGATAAGCTAAAAGAATGTTTACCGCCAGGTCCACTACAGTTTGTATTGTCGAAGGAAGGAACTGACTGTCTTCAAGCTAGTGCAGTGGCAGACCTAGCAGACATTCATGTAAACAATCGAATTGGGTTTGCATTTCCAAATATAAACAGTTATCCTTCTCAACGTTCCGTAAACCAAAACCAGAGTGGAAAGTGGAAAAGTAATCCAGAAACAGGGAATCAGTTCAAAGGTAAAGAGGTCAAGGCTAGTGTCCCTGTACCCAATGAGACCAGAGAAGTGACGTTTGGTCGTCAGGGATTTAACAAATCGTCAGCGCCGTTTGCCAAGAGGGAAGGCAACACATCATTTACGCAGTATAAGAGATATGAAGGAAATGAACAACGAGGTATGGTTGTGAAGCGTTGTCACAACTGTGGTTCAGACAAACATTTGGTTAAATTTTGTCCAGTTCCAGTGGCAGCAGCTAGTTCTAGCAGAAATCAAGAACACACAAGGGTGAATTTGATTCAAGTGGTTAGTGATACAGATAATCAAACCGCGAGTCAAGAAAACCAAGAGACTGAAGTAAAGTCAGTAATGAAATGTGGTATTCAAAAAGAAATTCTATTGGATGCTGGAATTCAGAGAGAAGTCATAGGAAAAGATGACAGTCGAATATTGAAGAAATCGTTCTTGCAATATGTCGAGGTCGAAATTCGTGGAGTAGACGGTAAAGAGCCAGTGAAAGTCAAAGCACTGAGTGACTCGGGTGCAGAAATTCCGGTGATTAGTGAAGAATTACTGGAAGGCATGAAGGTGGAACAAATTGGAAAAGTGAATTTGCAATGTGTGGCAGGAGATGCCATTCCTGCGAAGTTAGTGAAAGTCGATGTTAGACTATGTGATAGTGACGTGGAAGAAGAGGGATTTCCGCGTAAAATCCAGTGTTCACTTACACCTTATGTCACCTTGATGTGTGCTAGTATTGCAAAGATGGGCAGTACAGAAAGATTCTTGTTGCATCCAGAGATAATTACCGAATTAAAAGCCGTACCACAGATGAAAATTAAAACGATACAAGGAGATGTGAGTGTACAAGCAAATGTAATGACGAGAGCGCAGAGTCGGAAACAGGAAATGGTAGATGTTGATGAGAAGAGTGAAACTGAAAGTTCAAGTGATGAGGAAAACGAAAGTAATGAGCAACGAAGCTTATCGCGAGATGGTGTAATAGCAGAGATGAACGAGCAAGAGATTGCTGCATGCGAGAATGGCACATTAAATGAAACTGAAGAAGACAATGAATGTGATGTGGGGATAGGAGACTTGTATAGAGATGAAGAGATGGATGAAGAACAAAAGGTGCAGATTGCCGATTCGAAGAAGTTCGAAGAGCAACAGAGAAAGGATGAATCGTTGAAGCCGTGGTGGAAGTTAGCACAAGAGAAAGAATCTGAATTCTGTGTGATCAACGGTTTATTGCATAAGAAATATCAGATATTAGACCAGACGATATATCAACTAGTGTTACCAAAAGAGAGACGAATTAAAGTGATGGAATTGGCGCATGAATCGGTATTTGGAGGACATCTAGGAGAAGAGAAAACAAGAGAACGAATAAAATTATCTTTTGTATGGCCAAAGATGAGAAGAGACATTGTGAAATTTTGTAAGTCTTGCGAGAAGTGTCAACTAAAGGCAAGGAGTCTGGTGATGGATAGAGTACCTATCACTCCGGTCTCAAGAGAAGAGGTCGCCTTCAAGAGAATGACGATGGACCTCGTTGGTCCGATCGATCCAGTATCTGCTGCAGGTCACAAGTATTGTTTATGCATTGTGGACTCGTGCACCAGATGGCCTACAATCTTCTTATTGAAATCGCTGACAGCGAAGGCTGTGTGTGAAGCGTTGACGGAACTGTTCATGAACGTTGGTGTACCGTCAGTGATCACAAGTGATCAAGGAACGAACTTCACAGCCAGTTTGACAAGAGAATTTCTCAATTTAATGGGCTGTAGTCCAAGATTCGACACACCAGGACACCCAGAGGCTGCTGGATTAGTAGAAAGATGGAATCAGACATTTAAAAAGATGATCCATCATGTGATAATAGACAACCCGAGGAAATGGCATAAGATAATTCCTTTCACAGTGTGGGCATTACGAGAAGTACCGAATGCAACTACTGGAGTATCACCATATATGCTTGTCTATGGGAAAATTCCGAGAGGACCATTGGCAATATTAAAAGAGAGTTGGACTAGAGAAATAAACTTACCACCTCATGTTGGAGTTAAACCAGAAAAGTATTTAAAAGAACTCAAAGAAAATATGGAGAAAGCATTATTGTTTGCAGAATCTTACTCTCGAGAAAAGCAATTACAATATACGAATCAGTATAACAAGAGAGCAAAGCACAAAGAATTTGAAGCTGGTGAGAAAGTCATAGTTTTGTATCCAACGTCAACGAACAAACTTATTTCTCGATGGCATGGTCCATGTACGATCATACATCAAAGATCAAAGTACTCTTATTTAGTCGATATGGGTGAAAATGGTCGAAAAATAATTCACACCAACAAGATCAGAAAATATGTTACTCGAGCATTAAGTTGTGGTCTAATCGTTGAAGAAGATGAAGATTTTGGTTCAGTGGTTGAATTACCAATGAGGAATGAGGTTCAAGATGACAAGAATTCACTTAACCTCGATCCTGAACAAATTAGCCATTTGACAGTAACTCAGCAAGAACAGTTGTTGAAAGTCTTGAACAAATACTGTGACAGATTTTCAGAAAAACCTGGATTATGTACATTGGTCGAACACGAAATTGAACTAAAACCAGGATTTCGTGAAAAGGAATTTGCAGCATATCGAATTCCTTTGATTTATCGATCAGAAGTGGAACGTCAGATCAAAGAAATGTTAAAAACAAACATTATTAAACCATCATCGAGCAGAATGGCAAGCCCTTTGGTTATTGTTAAAAAGAAAGACGGATCTTTAAGACTTGCCTGTGACTACAGATACATTAACTCATTCACAGTGGATTGTAAATATCCTATGCCGATTGTCAGAGACGTTTTAAACAAAGTTGGAAAGTCTAATGTGATTTCTATTTTGGACTGTCGAAGTGCTTATTGGACTTGTCCTGTAAAACAATCTGATCAATGGAAGACAGCTTTTGTAACACATAATGGACTGTATGAATTTACTCGTGTTCCTTTTGGAATGATAAATTCAGGCCGAACTTTTGTTAAGGCGATAAATTTAGTTTTACAGCCTATAAGTGACTTTGCAGAACCGTATGTTGATGACATTGCTGTGCATTCTAACAGTTGGAAAGTTCACTTGCAGCATCTAGATGCATTTTTGATGCAAATGAGATTGCATAACGTTACTTTGAATTTGAAAAAATGCATATTTGGTAAGAGTGAGGTAAGGTTTATCGGTCATGTGGTTGGGTCTGGTAAGATAAAGATGAATCCAGACAGAATTGAAAGTTTGACTAATTTGAAGATCCCAGAAACTAAGAAGCAAGTTAAGCAACTGCTTGGATTTTTTAATTATTACAGACAGTTTATTAAGGACTTTGCACAGATTGCGAAACCTTTATCTGATTTAACTAGTAAACGTGTTTCTGATAAGATTGATTGGACTGTTGAACATCAGCAAGCATTTGATTTACTTAAAGAGGCTGTGCGATCCAAAGTAGTATTATATGTTTTTGAAGTGGGAAAACCATTCAATTTGTACTGCGATAGTAGTGATTTTGCAGTTGGGGCTGTTTTAACACAGATGGACGAAAAGGGAATAGAACGCCCTGTGTCATTTATCAGTCAGAAATTAACTGATACCCAGAAGAGATGGGCTACTGTGGAAAAGGAAGCCTATGCTATTGTTTGGGCTCTAAACAAGTTAAAAGAAATTATAATTGGATCAAAAATTTTCATTTTTACTGATCACAATCCTCTTACATATTTGACTGAGTCAATGTCTAAGTCTGCTAAACTTGTGCGTTGGGCGTTAGCCTTACAAACTTTTGATGTTGAGGTGAAGTACAAGAAGGGCAGATTGAATGTTATTGCTGATTGTTTGTCAAGGTTATAAGTAATCGTAAGACTGTTTATTAATTAGTTAGATATATATATATGTTTCATGTATTTTGGTAATTTCGCAAATTTTGAAATTTAATTTGCTCAATTCCAGAAAAAGGAAGGAGGTAATGTGAACTGTGTTTTGTGTACAGTCTTGCAGTGCGAGATATTAGCGTATATATTTAATGCGCTTACTTTAGTTTCACGTGTATATGTATATATGATAGATGCATCACGTTTAGTTGTACTGTCTTAGTGACACGCGCGGCCGGCCGATATCGGCAGCGGCGCGCTATATGTATATTATTTAGATCTCGTTTAGGCGCACAGAAGACAGGTGTGTCAAGCGGCGCGAAGAATTATGCTGACTAGAGAAGTTTGAATTCGAGTGTGTTCGCTGTAGTAGTGTGGCTGACTAGTTGAGTTGTAATCGAATTGAGTTCTGTCTGTTTGTTTCTTATTAAACTAAAAGATATTAAACTGTGTTGCTGATTAATTCAGGTTATACTTATACGTAGAATTAGTGTTCAAAAGGTGAACGTTAAATAGGCGTTAAGTAAGAGAGAGAACAAGGATTTAATCAGAAGGATTGTCAACGGAAGGATTGGGTTGACACAAATCTACTTAAAGATCGATCGCCACGGTCCAAGGCAAACGTATTGGCATCAACCAGAATTCTAAATGAATTCATAGTATTTTAAATAACCTGATTAACCTCGTGTGGAAATGTAATTTATTCATCAGACTCATAAGCTGTCTTCGGACAGCGAATTTAACTATAGTGTTGTCACTCTTTCAGATATTCATTCATTCAGAGCCTTTAAAAGCGCCTACTTGAGACACACATACAGTAGGCCTATACTATGCTGCTAAAGAAAAGAGGTTTCAAGGTGTTGGGTGTAAGCGATTTTTGTTCTTTTGCATAGTGCTGCAATATACTGGCGTAAACTTGTCCAAAATATTGGGAGGGAGGAGACACGGGTCTGGACCAGAGGTGCAAAAAAACAAGTTTTTTAGATGAAAAGTTGTTTTATTTTATTTTTAAAAATGGTTCTTGTTGTTTTGGTTATTCGTTTTTGAGATTTTCCGATTTTGGATAATAAAACTCATGACAGATGGCATGAACAAGAGCTTCAACTCAATTTAATTCAGTTGCTATTTCCGAAAATTAAAAATCATTAATTGAATATAGCTTCTACAGGAATAAGAAATTTATTTTTCAAAACAAAAAAATAAATTTATTTTCGTGCTTTTTTCTACCAAAAATCGAAAAAATTTCACTTCTGGTCAACAATCGTCAGAGGCTACAGGTGTTACGTAATGCGTATAAATGGGTGCGTTTGTTTTATATATAAATTTGTTTCATATTGAAGATATTGAAGATAAAAACAAATCTTTGTTTTCATTATGAACTTCTTATAGTATATCAGTTCTGTGTCTCTGTTTTTCTGTTTCTGAATATATTTGTCTATATTGAAACACAATATTTTAATATTTTAAGAAATTCTCCTCTCGATTTTTTTCGGGGGGCGTCACCCCCTCCTCAATTATTGGGGGGACGTGCCCCGGCCCCCCAGAGTCTACGCCTATCTGCGGATGCTATCCGTCGAGAAACTCCCAACACAGTGATAACCATAGACTGCAGATGGGAACATATTAATTGGATTCAGCCTGTGCACGCCAGTAACAGCTCTCGGTTTATGAACATTCTTTGCTGGTGGATGAATTTTAAAATATTACTGAGAACAGTCATCGTTCCAAATATCGTAGAGAGGCTTTTGTTTAGTTTCTTTTGAGTTGGTGCTTCATAGGTCCTAAATGCCTAATAATAATTTCTTTGCTGATGATGACATTAAGGTCGTTTAGGCCATAGTCTCTATAGTATTCCGACGAAGCACATATAGACGTTTCCTCTGAACATATAAACAAACAAAAAACTAGAATCGTTTCTATACCAAAACCAACGTGTATCCCTGAAACAAACAGTTTCGGTGAACCAAAAGTGAACGATAATATCATGACCGTCAGCGCTTAAGAAACTTTAACATATGCCATTGCAATCTTTTAAATAGCGTCTAACAATGAATTCTCCATTAGGTTTCTATATGACACTTAAGAAGTTGTCAGGGTGCGAAAACCTTCTTACAAGTCTTGATCTAAAATCTCGAGATACAGTAGCTTTTCAAAGTCCATGAACACCAGTAGATGATTATCATTGGCTACTGACAAACGCAACCTCTGATTTGTTTTGCATTTTGAGCGGCGCTATCTAAATTTTTAAAATTACAATTACAAACTTTGATGCAAACAAAGACGCGTTTTCCGGAAAGAGTTTCCACCACCGAGCAAGTAGCTGTCCAGAAAGCAGTCAATCCGGCATGTGGCTTGATTGTTTTCTTCTACCACTTACGTTCGTATATGGAGCTAACGTCTACTGGCAACGTTATCGACTTTCGACGCTGCTCTGTCCAAGAACTCTCGAGACTAAATTTCAGATGGGAACATTTTAATTGGACTCATCCTGCGTTCTTTCGTGCGATACAAGTGATATTTCTAGCTGAAATTATCTGAATTTAGCTTAATATTGTTACCTGAATCATTTTTACTATCGGAGAGAGCAGCTCTAATTACCTTTGGTAGGATCCACATAAATGCCAAAATATAAGTAGAGCTACAAAACCTTACTGTAAATAGCATTTTGATCATTTTGAAAAGGTTTCTGAATTCTACCTTCTGATGTTTTCGAAGCTTGAGTTGATTTCAGTGCGTCATCTGTTGTCATGGCGACAGTGGATTCTTCTGCGACTTCAATGGTTGCTTGGGATTTTATGTTTGTAACTTTGGTCCGTTGTTTGGATGGGGAGATTGGTGTTGTTGCGCAAAGTGTAGTGATAGAGTCTTGTGTAGTTTTACCATTGCACGTAACTTCTGGTGATGTTTCATCTGCAGTGTGTAATGAAACTCGAGTGTTTGTTGCTATTGGTGCTTTATTTTGTGAAATAGTCAAAGCAGCTTGAGTGTTTGAGTTGGGTTCTTTGTCAGTGATCTTCGGTGTCGCTGATCTTTCATTTGCCAAATCGTCGGTGGTTCTTCCAAAACAAGTGTTCGTCAGTTGACAGTTTGCATAACTCAATGACTCTTGGTCACCTAAAGCAAGGACGTAAATTAAACAAATACTTTCCATCATCTCAAATTTGTTGCATTAAAGATACTGCAAGCCCCGATCACGAAACGAATATAATGGTAGGCCTATATAGGCTAATTATATTCTTTATCTTGGCTGATGCATGATCTATATACGGTAGCAAGTCCGCTCGGCGAACTCTTCTTCATGCTCGTAATAGATTACAATTTTCATACTGGCATTAAATAAAAGGTGAATAGTAAGGGATATAAGAAATTGCTCTAAATGATGCATCCATTTCCAATCACAAGGTATTAGTAAATTACATTGCTGTTTTTCAGCCGGAACAGCGTTCCGGTGTAGTAGGCTGAATAGACTCCCCCTTTTTAAACACTCCCGGGTCTATTTATCCTAGGATATATTGACTCGGGAGTTAATTCTTACTAGGACCAATTGAACAGTGGAGTGTATTGTTACTAGGACAAAAGCACTCCTGCTGGTGAATAAACACTCCAGTGGAGTTAATTCTTACTAGGATAAACTGAAAGGGGAGTTAATTCTTCCTAGGACCAAATGACTCGGGGAGTTTATTCCTCCTAGGATAAACTGAATGGGGAGTTCATTCTTCCTAGGACCAAATGACTCGGGGAGTTTATTCTTCCTAGGATAAACTGAAAGGGGAGTTGATTCTTCCTAGGACCAAATGACTCGCGAGTTTATTCTTCCTAGGATAAACTGAAAGGGGAGTTCATTCTTCCTAGGACCAAATGACTCGGGGAGTTTATTCTTCCTAGGATAAACTGAAAGGGGAGTTCATTCTTCCTAGGACCAAATGACTCGGGGAGTTTATTCTTCCTAGGATAAACTGAAAGGGGAGTTCATTCTTCCTAGGTCCAAATGACTCGGGGAGTTCATTTTTCCTAGGATAAACTGAAAGGGGAGTTCATTCTTCCTAGGACCAAATGACTCGGGGAGTTTATTCTTCCTAGGATAAACTGAAAGGAGAGTTAATTCTTCCTAGGACCAAATGACTCGGGGAGTTCATTCTTCCTAGGGTATAGTGAAAGGGGAGTTCATTCTTCCTAGGACCAAATGACTCGGGGAGTTCATTCTTCCTATAATAAAGTGAAAGGGGAGTTCATTCTTCCTAGGACCAAATGACTCGGGGAGTTTATTCTTCCTAGGATAAACTGAAAGGGGAGTTCATTCTTCCTAGGACCAAATGACTCGGCAGTTCATTCTTCCTAGGGTATACTGAAGGGGAGTTGATTATTCCTAGGACCAAATGACTCGGCAGTTCATTCTTCATAGGGTATACTGAAGGGGAGTTGATTATTCCTAGGACCAAATGACTCGGGGAGTTAATTCTTCCTAGGACAAACTGAATGGGGAGTTCATTCTTCCTAGGACCAAATGACTCGGGGAGTTTATTCTTCCTAGGATAAACAGAAAGGAGAGTTCATTCTTCCTAGGACCAAATGACTCGGGGAGTTTATTCCTCCTAGGATAAACTGAATGGGGAGTACATTCTTTCTAGGACGAAATGACTCGTGGAGTTCATTCTTCCTAGGGTATACTGAAAGGGGAGTTGATTCTTCCTAGGACCAAATGACTCGGGGAGTTTATTCTTCCTAGGGTATACTGAAAGGGGAGTTGATTCTTCCTAGGACCAAATGACTCGGGGAGTTCATTCTTCCAAGGATAAACTGAAAGGTGAGTTCATTCTTCCTAGGACCAAATGACTCGGGAGTTTATTCTTCCTAGGATAAACTGAAAGGGGGAGTTCATTCTTCCTAGGACCAAATGACTTGGGAGTTTATTCTTCCTAGGATAAACTGAAAGGGGAGTTCATTCTTCCTAGGACCAAATGACTCGGGGAGTTTATTCTTCCTAGGATAAACTGAAAGGGGAGTTCATTCTTCCTAGGTCCAAATGACTCGGGGAGTTCATTTTTCCTAGGATAAACTGAAAGGGGAGTTCATTCTTCCTAGGACCAAATGACTCGGGGAGTTCATTCTTCCTAGGGTACACTGAAAGGGGAGTTGATTCTTCCTAGGACCAAATGACTCAGGAGTTTATTCTTCCTAGGATAAACTGAAAGGAGAGTTAATTCTTCCTAGGACCAAATGACTCGGGGAGTTCATTCTTCCTAGGGTATAGTGAAAGGGGAGTTCATTCTTCCTAGGACCAAATGACTCGGGGAGTTCATTCTTCCTATAATAAAGTGAAAGGGGAGTTCATTCTTCCTAGGACCAAATGACTCGGGGAGTTTATTCTTCCTAGGATAAACTGAAAGGGGAGTTCATTCTTCCTAGGACCAAATGACTCGGCAGTTCATTCTTCCTAGGGTATACTGAAGGGGAGTTGATTATTCCTAGGACCAAATGACTCGGCAGTTCATTCTTCATAGGGTATACTGAAGGGGAGTTGATTATTCCTAGGACCAAATGACTCGGGGAGTTAATTCTTCCTAGGACAAACTGAATGGGGAGTTCATTCTTCCTAGGACCAAATGACTCGGGGAGTTTATTCTTCCTAGGATAAACAGAAAGGAGAGTTCATTCTTCCTAGGACCAAATGACTCGGGGAGTTTATTCCTCCTAGGATAAACTGAATGGGGAGTACATTCTTTCTAGGACGAAATGACTCGTGGAGTTCATTCTTCCTAGGGTATACTGAAAGGGGAGTTGATTCTTCCTAGGACCAAATGACTCGGGGAGTTTATTCTTCCTAGGGTATACTGAAAGGGGAGTTGATTCTTCCTAGGACCAAATGACTCGGGGAGTTCATTCTTCCAAGGATAAACTGAAAGGTGAGTTCATTCTTCCTAGGACCAAATGACTCGGGAGTTTATTCTTCCTAGGATAAACTGAAAGGGGGAGTTCATTCTTCCTAGGACCAAATGACTTGGGAGTTTATTCTTCCTAGGATAAACTGAAAGGGGAGTTCATTCTTCCTAGGACCAAATTACTCGGGGAGTTTATTCCTTCTAGGATAAACTGAATGGGGAGTTCATTCTTCCTAGGATAAACTGAAAGGGGAGTTCATTCTTCGTAGGGCCAAATGACTCGGCAGTTCATTCTTCCTAGGGTATACTGAAAGGGGAGTTGATTATTCCTAGGACCAAATGACTCGGGGAGTTTATTCTTCCTAGGATAAACTGAAAGGGGAGTTCATTCTTCCTAGGACCAAATGACTCGGGGAGTAAATTCTTCCTAGGACAAACTGAATGGGGAGTTCATTCTTCCTAGGACCAAATGACTCGGGGAGTTTATTCTTCCTAGGATAAACTGAAAGGAGAGTTCATTCTTCCTAGGACCAAATGACTCGGGGAGTTTATTCCTCCTAGGATAAACTGAATGGGGAGTTCATTCTTCCTAGGACCAAATGACTCGTGGAGTTCATTCTTCCTAGGGTATACTGAAAGGGGAGTTGATTCTTCCTAGGACCAAATGACTCGGGGAGTTTATTCTTCCTAGGGTATACTGAAAGGGGAGTTGATTCTTCCTATGACCAAATGACTCGGGGAGTTCATTCTTCCTAGGATAAACTGAAAGGTGAGTTCATTCTTCCTAGGACCAATTGACTCGGGGAGTTCATTCTTCCTATAATAAAGTGAAAGGGGAGTTCATTCTTCCTAGGACCAAGTGACTCGGGGAGTTTATTCTTCCTAGGATAAACTGAAAGGGGAGTTCATTCTTCCTAGGACCAAATGACTCGGCAGTTCATTCTTCCTAGGGTATACTGAAGGGGAGTTGATTATTCCTAGGACCAAATGACTCGGGGAGTTTATTCTTCCTAGGATAAACTGAAAGGGGAGTTCATTCTTCCTAGGACCAAATGACTCGGGGAGTTAATTCTTCCTAGGACAAACTGAATGGGGAGTTCATTCTTCCTAGGACCAAATGACTCGGGGAGTTTATTCTTCCTAGGATAAACTGAAAGGAGAGTTCATTCTTCCTAGGACCAAATGACTCGGGGAGTTTATTCCTCCTAGGATAAACTGAATGGGGAGTACATTCTTCCTAGGACGAAATGACTCGTGGAGTTCATTCTTCCTAGGGTATACTGAAAGGGGAGTTGATTCTTCCTAGGACCAAATGACTCGGGGAGTTTATTCTTCCTAGGGTATACTGAAAGGGGAGTTGATTCTTCCTAGGACCAAATGACTCGGGGAGTTCATTCTTCCAAGGATAAACTGAAAGGTGAGTTCATTCTTCCTAGGACCAAATGACTCGGGAGTTTATTCTTCCTAGGATAAACTGAAAGGGGGAGTTCATTCTTCCTAGGACCAAATGACTTGGGAGTTTATTCTTCCTAGGATAAACTGAAAGGGGAGTTCATTCTTCCTAGGACCAAATTACTCGGGGAGTTTATTCCTTCTAGGATAAACTGAATGGGGAGTTCATTCTTCCTAGGATAAACTGAAAGGGGAGTTCATTCTTCCTAGGACCAAATGACTCGGCAGTTCATTCTTCCTAGGGTATACTGAAAGGGGAGTTGATTATTCCTAGGACCAAATGACTCGGGGAGTTTATTCTTCCTAGGATAAACTGAAAGGGGAGTTCATTCTTCCTAGGACCAAATGACTCGGGGAGTAAATTCTTCCTAGGACAAACTGAATGGGGAGTTCATTCTTCCTAGGACCAAATGACTCGGGGAGTTTATTCTTCCTAGGATAAACTGAAAGGAGAGTTCATTCTTCCTAGGACCAAATGACTCGGGGAGTTTATTCCTCCTAGGATAAACTGAATGGGGAGTACATTCTTCCTAGGACCAAATGACTCGTGGAGTTCATTCTTCCTAGGGTATACTGAAAGGGGAGTTGATTCTTCCTAGGACCAAATGACTCGGGGAGTTTATTCTTCCTAGGGTATACTGAAAGGGGAGTTGATTCTTCCTATGACCAAATGACTCGGGGAGTTCATTCTTCCTAGGATGAACTGAAAGGTGAGTTCATTCTTCCTAGGACCAATTGACTCGGGGAGTTCATTCTTCCTATAATAAAGTGAAAGGGGAGTTCATTCTTCCTAGGACCAAATGACTCGGGGAGTTTATTCTTCCTAGGATAAACTGAAAGGGGAGTTCATTCTTCCTAGGACCAAATGACTCGGCAGTTCATTCTTCCTAGGGTATACTGAAGGGGAGTTGATTATTCCTAGGACCAAATGACTCGGGGAGTTTATTCTTCCTAGGATAAACTGAAAGGGGAGTTCATTCTTCCTAGGACCAAATGACTCGGGGAGTTCATTCTTCCTAGGATAAACTGAAAGGGGAGTTCATTCTTCCTAGGACCAAATGACTCGGGAGTTTATTCCTCCTAGGATAAACTGAAAGGGGAGTTCATTCTTCCTAGGACCAAATGACTCGGGGAGTTTATTTCTCCTAGGATAAACTGAACGGGGAGTTAATTCTTCCTAGGACCAAATGACTCGGGGAGTTAATTCTTCCTAGGACAAACTGAATGGGGAGTTCATTCTTCCTAGGACCAAATGACTCGGGGAGTTCATTCTTCCTAGGGTATAGTGAAAGGGGAGTTCATTCTTCCTAGGACCAAATGACTCGGGGAGTTCATTCCTCCTAGGATAAACTGAAAGGGGAGTTCATTCTTCCTAGGACCAAATGACTTGTGGAGTAGGGTGTATTAATGTGACGGGTAAATGATGTTTGTTCAAACTTCACAAACTACTAGTCATAAAATTATAATTGTATTTGTAATTACGACAATTTATATAGCATCGTTAGTAGCAAACTACTTCTAGGATGTTTCATACGAATCTAGCTACAGATGCAGCTTATAAGGAGCCCTAGCTACTTCAATTTACAGCTCAAATTAGTTATAATTACATGCTATTGATTTGAACGTACAATTGAACTTAGCAAAATCTGTTGCCACACAGTGTCATAGAAAATGTCATTTACGAGGTCAAATTAATGGAATTGTACAAAATCAACCAAATCATCTGCACCACTTCACTCTGTCCTGCTAGCTTCTCTTTCGGCCCATATGAGCTCTCGGCTTACCATTTGACCTTTGATGTAGTGGTTCCTTCTCTCATGACTGTACACATGAGCAGCCGCCTCAGTTGTCATTTACACCCACCTTTCCACAGACTGGGTGTGTGATGGCCAGTCGGGAACCACCATTGGGTTGCTACAAGAAGCCTTGATCTCTGCTGTTGCTAGGGAGCAGGTTGAAATGGGCTCAGAGACTCCAGAGCTCCAGTCAATCAGTTGCAAGAGCGTAGTCGCCTCAGAGTTGATGGTTGGTGTTTTCCTGGATCTCACACTGCTGTCTCCAAGCTGTGTCATATCATCTCGTTCACCTCTGATCTTCAGTATCTTCTCCAATGCATCTCTTCTCTACTGTTCCTCCTCACTGCACAACATTCCTTGCAGCACAGACTCGCTAAAACCATACCATGCAGATCTCTTCACTGTAGGCATGACCATCATCTTCACCTCTTCACTCTGTTCTTTAAGCACTTGTAGCTGGAAAAGGAGATGCTTGGGTCCTTTTGTCCATTTGCTATTTATCTTTATCACCCTAGGCAATAGTGAGCTTGACAACTATCAAGGAATCACACTGAGTTCCAATCTGTCTAACCTCTTTGAAATGTGTTTGCTGGAGCTGTATGGTACCTACTTGCTGACTTCAGACTTGCAGTTTGGATTCAAAAAGGGGTTGGACGGTTCTCATGCATTGCTTGCTGTAGGATCAGTAGTTGATTACTTTTCTAATCATGGCTCCAAAGTAAACCTGTGTGCATTAGACATGTGTAAAGCTTTTGATAAAGTCAATCACTATGCATTATTTAGCAAGTTAATGGATCGATCAGTCCCTCGTGAGTTTTTTGCATCCTCATAATTTGGTATAGCATGAGTGCAGCATGTGTCATGATGGCACAACATGTTGTCTGATATGATCAATCTAGTTTGTGGAGTTAGGCAGGGTGGTGTCCTCTCAACAATACTTTTCGCTGTGTATGCGAATGATATTATAGAGAAACTGAGTAGGTCTAATCATCGATGTCGGACTGGGGAGCTATTTTGGGATGCATTATGTATTCTGACGACCTTATCTTGATGTCCGCATCTCTCTGTGACATACAAGCAATGGTCGACATTTGTGTGGAAGAATTAGAGAGTACTGACATGAAATTAAATGTAACAAAATCTCAGGTGATGAGAATTGGCCCTTCTTTTCATACTGCATGTAAAATGATTAGTGTAAATAGTGTGCAAATTAACTATGTTGACAATTTTAAATACTTGGGTTGTTCTCTTGTTTCTGCCAAGTCATTAAAAGTCAGTTTGCATGAAATGAGAGTCAAGTTCTATAAATCTTTAAACTCTCTGTATAGTAAATGTTGCAAATTCACTGAGCCAGTATTACTGCATCTTGTTAGTGCTTATTGCAAGCCATTCTTGCTTTACGGAATGGAAGCTGTGAGCCTCAGTAACAGTGAACTTAACACAGTAAACTACACCTACAGCAATGCCATCTGTAAGATCTTCAAGGTCAGCCACTGCAGTGTCGAGGACATACTGCACTTCATGCAGGAATCTAACATTAAGGACTGCTGGATGTTAAGATGAACAAGACTCTTTCGAAGAGGCCCAAATATAGGGAACACTGTGGTAAATTTTATGTGTGATCTCCTATGCACATAGTATAATTTGCATTAAGGAAATGTGGACTATGTAGTTGAATTAGTATAGTACGGGCAGGTCTGCTGTCCAGTGAATGCTGTATCGTTTGTTTTGTGCTACCATATTTGGTGAATAAAAGATTGATATATATATTGAACCAGTTCACAAAATAGGCCTACACCCCAACACAGAACTCCACAATCATCCTCAAATTGTTCACATTCTATCCTTTTCGATTATGCTTTGAGATCCAAATTCTCTTGAAACTCAGAGCTGTTGTGAGCCACCCTCTGTGGAACACAGTCACACGGGTCCTAACTCCTAACTCCAACAGAGCCAGATCCTTTGGCAGAACTTCATTACTAATTGCAGTGACAATCCTGTAGCAATAGCTTTGATCTGTGCTCAAGTCTTTCATCACTTCATCGCCGAGCTGAGGGAGAGCAGGGCCAACACAGACTTTTGCAAAATCAGGCTTGATGTCTAGCTCAGTTACAGAATCTAACATTTCCCTAAGGGACCTGACCATTTGCTGCTGCTTAGAATCTTGCCATTTAAAGCAGTCACTAGGTGCCTCAGTGGCAGCTCTCCTGTGAGCAGATCACGAACAATCCACACGAGCTGCCTTTGCAGCTTCTCCCCGACATGATGCATTACTCGCCTACCCAACCAGTGGTTACATTACAGGAATCACCTTCAATAGCTTCAAGAGCCTTGTCTGCTCTTTTTTCATTCAATCACTCAACAAGTCTGTCAGCAATTATTTCCACGTTTTTCCTTTTCAGTTGCTTGAGCAGGAACAAAATGCCACAGATATCTGGTTTCTGGTCCCATGCAAACTGTATAGTGTTCTTCTTTCACCAAACCTGAATACATTTCGCCATTCCCTTTTGCTTTCAACATGACCTTGGTTTCATCACGACGCTCCATCAAAGAAAATACAACTGATGCCATTCTGCTGACGTTCGTTTTCAAACTTTCACGACTCTATTCTGAGCTCTCCTCACCTTATTGTGATCAATCACTAAAGTAGTGTCGAACTGAGTAACATCAATCCAGGCAGCAGTAGCAATCTCCGCTATCTCCTTAAGCCCAGTGTGGTGTCTTAGACTGGCCAGGGCTATGTTGATTATGTCTGCAGAATTGTGTTTTGCCCTCTTCATAGTTTTCACAGAATCAGCAGAAGACTTACCTTCAGGAAGTAAGTGCTTTTTGTCTTCATCACTACAATAGTCATTCACTGATTCTTCCATGATATCCTGTTACTCTTCAAACTCTTTCTATGGTCCACTTCAAACACTGTCATCTCTTCCTCGTCTGTGGTTCGTTTTTAAATCTTCATTCTCCATTTGCTCTCACCAACCTTCCTTTTTGCCTACTTTTCCTTCTGTGACACTAGTCTTATAATCTCATGGAGGTCAACTGGTTCTATCTGATGAGGTCCAATGCTTCCAACTTTTTCTATTTGTCCTAGGAGGAATGAACTCCACGAGTCATTTGGTCCTAGGAAGAATGAACTCCCCTTTCACTATACCCTAGGAAGCGCCTCTGAGTAGTTCCCTTGAAGTGGCGCTATATAAATTTACGAATGAATGAATAAACTCCCCGAGTCATTTGGTCCTAGGAAGAATGAACTCCCCATTCAGTTTATCCTAGGAAGAATTTACTCCCCGAGTCATTTGGTCCTAGGAAGAATTAAATCCCCATTCAGTTTATCCTAGGAAGAATAAACTCCCCGAGTCATTTGGTCCTAGGAAGAATGAACTCCCCATTCAGTTTATCCTAGTAGGAATAAACTCCCCGAGTCACTTGGTCCTAGGAAGAATGAACTCCCCTTTCAGTTTATCCTAGGAAGAATAAACTCCCCGAGTCATTTGGTCCTAGGAAGAATGAACTCCCCTTTCACTATACCCTAGGAAGAATGAACTCCACGAGTCATTTGGTCCTAGGAAGAATGAACTCCCCATTCAGTTTATCCTAGGAGGAATCAACTCCCCGAGTCATTTGGTCCTAGGAAGAATGAACTCCCCATTCAGTTTATCCTAGGAAGAATATACTCCCCGAGTCATTTGGTCCTAGGAAGAATGAACTCCCCATTCAGTTTATCCTAGTAGGAATAAACTCCCCGAGTCATTTGGTCCTAGGAAGAATCAACTCCCCTTTCAGTTTATCCTAGGAAGAATATACTCCCCGAGTCATTTGGTCCTAGGAAGAATGAACTCCCCTTTCACTATACCCTAGGAAGAATGAACTCCACGAGTCATTTGGTCCTAGGAAGAATGAACTCCCCATTCAGTTTATCCTAGGAAGAATATACTCCCCGAGTCATTTGGTCCTAGGAAGAATGAACTCCCCATTCAGTTTATCCTAGTAGGAATAAACTCCCCGAGTCATTTGGTCCTAGGAAGAATCAACTCCCCTTTCAGTTTATCCTAGGAAGAATAAACTCCCGAGTCATTTGGTCCTAGGAAGAATCAACTCCCCTTTCAGTTTATCCTAGGAGGAATAAACTCCCCGAGTCATTTGGTCCTAGGAAGAATGAACTCCCCATTCAGTTTATCCTAGGAAGAATAAACTCCCCGAGTCATTTGGTCCTAGGAAGAATGAACTCCCCATTCAGTTTATCCTAGTAGGAATAAACTCCCCGAGTCATTTGGTCCTAGGAAGAATGAACTCCCCTTTCAGTTTATCCTAGGAAGAATAAACTCCCGAGTCATTTGGTCCTAGGAAGAATCAACTCCCCTTTCAGTTTATCCTAGGAAGAATAAACTCCCCTAGTCATTTGGTCCTAGGAAGAATCAACTCCCCTTTCAGTATACCCTAGGAAGAATGAACTCCACGAGTCATTTGGTCCTAGGAAGAATGAACTCCCCATTCAGTTTATCCTAGGAGGAATAAACTCCCCGAGTCATTTGGTCCTAGGAGGAATGAACTCCCCTTTCAGTTTATCCTAGGAAGAATAAACTCCCCGAGTCATTTGGTCCTAGGAAGAATGAACTACCCATTCAGTTTATCCTAGGAAGAATAAACTCCCCGAGTCATTTGGTCCTAGGAAGAATGAACTCCCCTTTCAGTTTATCCTAGGAGGAATAAACTCCCCGAGTCATTTGGTCCTAGGAAGAATGAACTACCCATTCAGTTTATCCTAGGAGGAATAAACTCCCCGAGTCATTTGGTCCTAGGAAGAATCAACTCCCCTTTCAATTTGTCCTAGGATGAATTAACTCCACCAGTCATTTGTTGCGATCTCAAACGAAGACACTAGGGGAGTGTTTATTCGCAGGGTGGAGTGTTTTTGTCCTAGTATCAATTAACTCCCGAGTCATTCTGTCCTAGGATATATACACTCCGGGAGTGTTTATTTCAGGGGAGTCTATTCAGCCTCCTACCGGCACCTTTTTTCAGCTACTAAGAAATAACTTATTTATTTTGTGAACTATTTTCAGTGTTTATTAAGACCCCTCCCAACCAATGATCCCGTTTTTCTGGGGATTTTAGCGCCTCCATAATTGTTCAGTTGCGGAACCTTTTTTCTAGAGAAAAGCACTGAATTACATTGTATCATGTTGCATTTTTATGTTTTTTGTTAATACTATCTCTTTGATTCAAAACGGATAAAACAACAAATGCATAAAACATTTTATTGTAGATATTACATTCATATACGTCATAGTTACTCGCTTATATTAGACTTTCAAAAGAATTAAACTATGAAATAATTTACTTTCATCTCATATTACGACAGGCATGAGTATCCAATGAAGAACTTTGTACTTACTGATTATCAGCTTCAAAAAGACGATGGTTAAGAAAACTCGGAACATTTTGTCAGGCGATTGTTAGTCGTGAGACGTAATGCGAATATTTAACTGTGGCGTTCGATAGCAAATTTACTTCAGACGTTCGCGATTGAATGCTTTAGCTAGAACTGATTATAGTTTGCTGGAATTTCTTTTTCATGCGGAAACAACAAATTGTCTATTCATTGAGAAACAGTGCCCGACTTTGTGCAGATAGCAAACTGAGTCGCCAATAATATTTCCTCGAAATTATATTCTTAGCGTGGCCGAGTCTACAGTGCGGCGTCACCCACAACTGTTTGTCATAACTCGAAAGATTTCGAGTTATCTTATTTTACTAAGAATTTTAAGATATTTAAATTTATTACTAGCGTTGGGTCTAAATTTATCAGATATTATATGGTGTCGTTTCCTTCTAACCTTTGTGTGGACTCGTCATAGTGTTGAAGCGATAATCACATAAATGTACAGGAACTCATGCAGTGCGCAGATGGGACATTCAGTGGAGTTTTTGCAATTGTCTTGAATAAGTTGGTGCCCTGCGCCTAGTTTAGGAGCAGCGCTTTGGAAATTTGGAGTACACGTATTACGAATAATTAATGTGAATACATGTATGATTGGCCATTTGTGCACTAGTGTCTGCGACCACCAGAGATATAGCTGTATGACGAAGTTTTAGTTAACGATTCATACATGTGTATTGATTTAGTTTCAACTTTCACCAGTGAAACAATGGCCATTGTACTTGCCATCAAAAACAATTAGACGATGTCGTTATTTAAAACACGCCAAAGGAAACGACTGAAATCCATGTAACAGTTTATATGTATCGGCTTAATATACAGTGTGTCTTTGAGAGCCTTGAGTGACCTGAGGAAACGACAGCCGATTGGTTGGGACGCTCTACATGTGACGCTGAGAAACTCCTCCCTCTGACACGGTTGCTGGATAAGGAGCTTGATCAAATCATTCATTAAACTTTGTTATTTAGGTTACATTCATTGCTATACCTAAATAAACCTTTGTTTGCCAGTGGATGAAAAGTTGGAAAAAATTGACAGTTTTGCAAAACAATTTAACGTCATCTATGCTCAGATATAATTTCAGACATCTCCGTAACAAAATATACTCTCATATGTCCTTCATTTTATATCTCTTTTCGTTTGCTGCTTTTTCAAATATATTCTTTTTTGCTCTTGCACCAAACAAGATTAAGTGAGTCAACCTTCTTACTCTGATGTTCTTCCTCTGAGTGCCAATGTCTTCATAAACACTCAATTGGTCAATTATCTAATTAGCATAATTTATTTCGCTGACAGCGTCATAGATGTGCTGAACTCGCGTGCCCAAAGGCTTCCTGCCATTTATTTCAAGGGCATTAGATGGAACCAATGTGTGGTCAATCTACACGGTTTCCACGTGGAAATAAGGGTCCCATATGGGCCACTGACGTAGCCTTTACTCGGAGGAGCTGTTCATGGATGCCGCATGAAGGAGCACGAATCGGTTACAAGGAAACAAGAGATGGAATCAGACAGAAGAACTACTACAATGGGATGCATTTATGTTGAGAGAAATGGGTCAGGCCGGAGTTGAGAGAAATGGGTCAGGCCGGAGTTGAGAGAAATGGGTCAGGCCGGATCAGTGTAATGTTACATTCGTTCGCTCAGCCTAAGGCATCTTATGTCTAAGTCATCGACCAACCAGTATATGTTTAAAAGTTCAACCATTTTGCAATGTGATTTAAAACGAAGAAACACAAACAAGCAGCGTTTGTGAAACAGGTAGAGCGCGACTTAAATTAGTTTGTGTTGAGGTGACGCTATAAAAATGCACAATTACAGTTACACTTGGAGAAAAGAAAGAGAATTTTTGGCGATATGGTGAATGAAGAATGTCTTTTTCCTTCAACTCTGCGTATGAGATTCTAGGCTTAAATTCCACACGAAATTGTTCGTTGGCAGGCCCTGTGAATCGACCACAACATAAATTTAATAGGCAGAGATTCATCTCTTAGAAATAATTTTTAATCGGCGTAGAATATGTTGATGCATAACTCTAACAGGGCGTTACAAATTGCCACGATTTCTTGACAAAGCACTTTCGGAAAGGCCTCAATATCACAACACTTCGGTACAGTGGCGGCGCGTGGGGGGTGCAAGGGGGTGCAGTCGCACCGGGCGGCCACTTGAGGGGGCGGCACTTTGACAACCTGGAATATATTTTTCGGTGCTTCCTGTGGTTACCGTAGTGTATCCTTTGGAGTTATTACGTAATTTGTTGCTAGAAATCTCAATGAAACTTTAATATCATAATTCAGTGAACTGCAAATCTTCAGTGTTCATGCGAGTTTAAATGCATTTCTTAGTTGTAAATCGATTTAGGTCATTATAGGCCTAGTATCTAGCAGCGGCGTAGCGAGAATATTTTGAACCCGGGGACGAACTATGAATTTGGCGCCCCCTTCCCAGTTTTACTATTTCACATTTTCCAAATAGTCGAATGTCAATTTTAATTTTAGTGAAATAAAATATGAAAAATACAGATAGTACATGCATGTTGCCCTTAGTGCTCAATGGGGTGCCAAAATCATATATGAGAACTGGTTTGTAAGTAATATGGATATAAATGGATATATTTGGGGCTCGAAAATTAAATCATATAAATTCATTGGGATAAATTAGTTAAAACTTCATCAAAATCAAGAGTAAAATTATTTATCTTAACCCTCATTTTGGCGCCCCTACCTTTGGCGCCCGGGAACACATGTATCCCCTGCACCTCCTAGCTACGCCTCTCGTTTCTAGAAATAATTATTGCGCTTATTATATTGACGATGTGGTATTACTTTTGATGCACACCTCTCCTTCTCTAGCCACATGTCCTACATCCCGCACTCCTGTTTCATGCACATTCGTGACCTCCGACGCATCCGGCCCCTGCCCGACCTTAAAACTGCCTCCACCATTGCTACCTCTATAGTTCATTCAAATTATTCTTCGTATTTGTGAGAGAGATAGATTGCTGCTATATAAGCAATGTAAAATAGCCATATATATTGAAATGGATATTATATTTCAAGATAAAGTAGGCCCTATTTAATTTAGCTTAATAAGTAAATCATTCCGTCTCAAAATTTCGCTCCCTCTTGAGTTGCGCTTTGTTCAATGGCTCCGCTGATACACCTCTCGCTATGGCATTGGCACCTCTCGCATTGGACTGCATCTTAACCTAGAAGACAGAAAAACTGAGCCATTTCGAATGTGAAAACTAAGTTTAAGAAACGAGTTATATATATATATATATATATGCATCAAAAGTAATACCACATCATCAATATAATAAGCGCAATAATTATTTCTAGAAACGAGAGGCGTAGCTAGGAGGTGCAGGGGATACATGTGTTCCCAGGCGCCAAAGGTAGGGTCTAACCGTTTAGACCATATATATATATATATATATATATATATATATATATATATATATATATATATATATATATATATATTAACTCGTTTCTTAAACTTGGTTTTCACATCCTATTGACACCTTCATTATTTCTACATTCAGGCAGGAGGTAAACTATTTTGTAGGTCTACCAATTAGGCTATTCCGTACGATGTTCTGGGTCGAGTTTGTGCTGATTCGCATTTGGAATCAATCTGCAGTAGAACTATTTCATTGATATCCCTTTAGCACTGGAGAGAATGCTGCTTCGAAATGGCTCAGTTTTTTCTGTCTTCTAGCATGTACCATGTATGCGCCATTAGCTCACTGTCAGATGATGCTATCATTGAAATACATCCACTTTAGCTACGATCCTCTCGCGTTTTCTCACAAATAGCAGAGATTCATTTCAAACCCATTTGACAGATATCATCATATATTTGAAGAAAAAGAAACAAAAGAAAATTATATACAGTAAAAATACGCATTATCGATGTCTGTTGGCATTTCGTCCCCATTTCGCGAATGACATCTCTTTGGCTCCTGAAACTCATGTCAGCAAACTTAAGATATATTTATGCAGTTGGAATATCCTTATACACTTCGGCAACTACATTTCATTTGCGAGAATAAGACGACTATACAGTATACAGTTGATTAATCGTGCGTTCTATAAGTTGAGCCTCAAGAATTCGCAAATGCTTCGTATTCATAGCGGCCTCTCAAGCTAGTGTTTGCTTAATGTCCAAATTTTCACATAATCGTAAGCCATCGCAATGAACTGTTCTTTCCTTGAGTCGAAATACAACTCGTAATGCAGGATTCGACCAATTTGACTCCACTTAAGAGTTTTCGCGTCAAATAGATATATATTTAAAAAGATGAGTTCAGACACCAAAAGATTATTGTCCGTATCCAAAAACAACCGCACAGTCTGCCTATAGTCGGTCCTCGAAATATTGATAATCTCTCTATCATTGGTAAGGAAACTTACATTGTATCTAGAACTCTCTTCTGAACTGTTGCTGATGATGATGCTAAGATCTGTTAGGTCCCAGTTTGCAGTTATTTTATCATACATGTATACGTTCCCAGTGAACATTTCAGTTGCAAACCAACTAGAATTGTCTTCACCGTAAAACAATTGCACGTCCTTCAAACCAACTGTTTCTTTTAGGTTAAACTCTCTGGTAATTTCCCCCTCCGCGCTTAAGAAACTTACACATAGTCGATAGCTCTCCTTTAAGCTGTGGCTGACGATGAAATCTCCATTAGGTTTCTGAATGGCATGAAATGGACCGAAAAAGTCGCTGGGAAGTGAAACACTTCTTACAAGTTTCGCGTCTTGATCGTAAATCTCCAAAAACGGTAAACCATTAAAGCGTCTCAGCACCAGTAGATGATCATCATTGGCTATTGACAAACTGATTTCATTGCCTAATTCAGACAACCACTTGTCAACTTTGTTGTTATCCATGTCTATCTTCCAGATGCATTCGACTGTCGAGTCACTAACATATAAAGTGTTTGTCCTCTCAACGCCAACGCCAACCATGTCGCGAGGCTGCCGAATCTCTTCTGCAACAGTTATCATTAGCAGATCGTGCGGAATGCTGTCATCGTAAGCTCGTATTACTGTTTCGGGAGAGAATCTACACAGTATGTAGATATGGTACTTTACCTTGACCACTTCTCGAGGGTAACAGAAAGGTAGATCGAATTTCGAGATGAAGCTGATTGTGTAAACTACAATTGAAAATACCATAAAGTATGAAGTGAAATTGTCATTAAAAGATAAAGCTATGGTTGCCAGCTGGAATTACGCCTGGGATTCGAATCCTTGATTGTCACATAAATTGTCTAGTTGTAGAGCCTCTAAGTAAAAGCCATTCAGTCGCTGTTGTGACCTCGTGACTCAACCTCGGCATAATTCAGTAAGCAGATTGGCACCTGAAAGGAATGTTTCGTAAGAGACATGCAATTGTCTGCTGCACAATTTTAATATGTTATGTATTAAACTTTATCCGTGGATTGGAAGCTGTCAGTTTCTAATGGAGGACCGCTATTTCAAGTAGGATAGCCAGAGTGCAAGGAAAATTTATTATCAATAAACCAGAAAACGACTGAACTTCATGATAAATTATGTAGGAAAAAGCTCGGGTAGAAATGCATTCGGAATTCAACCGTTGATTATTTCGATTCACGAGCTGGTTTCAGTGGATTGACTGCTGCCATGCCACCGGTCATTCATTCATTCAGATCCTCTGCATAACGTCCCTCAGAGTCACTGGAGTTTAAAGCACTGTCAGCCTAGACCCCTGAAAGATACAGTTTTATGGTGTTGACGCATCTCGCGTCTAGTATCTCGTCGTCATGGCGATTGTTAACGTTGAGTTTACTACAAAGGCTGAAGAATGTTAACATGTATATCCTTAACGAATTGTGCAGCTCTAGTGATTGGTGTTGTTTTGGATTGTGTAGTATCACAGTATTCTGCATTTAAAAAAGGCTTAAGAGGACGTCGGTCCAGGTAGGCCCCTATTTTGTAAATGCAGTCGTTAATGCAAATGTCGTTAATGTCGTTAATGTAAATGCAGTCGTTAACTTTAATAGATCATAGGGGGCCCGTAGAGTAATGGATAACACACTGGTGTGAAGAGCTGAAGGTACCAAGCTCGAACCCCGTAGACAGCCGTTAATTTAAGGTTAATTCTGCCTTCCACTCGCTAGGCGGCGGCGGTGGTTAAATGAATAGTAGGCCGTGATTTGGCGCCGTATGTAGGCTGCCGCATAAGCAATTATATTCGACTCCTGTAAAACTGTTATCATGTGCTTCTACTTAATACATGTATGTAAGGCGCCCTGCGTGGCTGTCGTTTCTACTTTATATATTTTCACTGCACAGCGCAGTGCGTTTGCAGGCGCTTAATTAAAGAAAAGATTATTATTATTATTATTATTATTATTATTATTATTATTATTATTATTATTATTATTATTATTATTATTATTATTATTATTATTATTATTATTATTATTATTATTATTATTATTAGATCAAACATCCTAGCATTAAATTAAACATATGCGTCTATTGCCGGGAACTTTAGATTCTCTTGCTACAATGAAACTCAACATCCATCAATTTCTGCTCGCTGCAGAAGCAACGAATATCGTGATTAGTAAAGGATTAACGAGGGAAGCTTCCTTCACCCGAAATGTACCCACCAGGGCCGGACGCCTAAAAGGCTGCCATGCGTGATATTATACGTATCCTTTCTTAGTTTTACGATATAAATACGCCTACACCAGAGTGCGTTATGCAACTGGTCAAATAAAGAATATACTTACTTACTTACCTAGTAGTTATGACGCAATAATAACATATCGGCGAGGAGAGGTTTTGGAATGGCATCGACCGTGTACCTGGAAGGGTTCCTACCATCAATCAAAGGGCTGTCGGGAAAACACGTGACTTCGTGGCTGAGTGTTCATTGTGACTTCTGCCATCTACGATGGACTGCATTGGTAGATGGAGTAAACGTTTCATGCCAATGTTATCCGTGCCATCTATCTCTCAACTGTTGATACTGGTGGCTTTTCACATTATCTGAGCAATATTTGCTAGCCAATGAACATTCTACTCTTAACGTCAAAGTCATAGGCACTACCATTGGAGCGCATCTGATTTGTTTCTGTGGAATTGGTTGTCTTCAGTTCATACGGATAAACCACAGTATAGGCTTAATTAAGCAGGCAGAACAATAACTCATAGAACTGTTTCTACTAAGCTTATGCAATTTAATAATTGCGGAACAAATTGTCAAGTTTCCATGGTCAGGTAAACCATTATAACCACCAAAACTCACAATATTACTTCAAAAAGCACTTTGGTCAGTTTGAATAGCATTTGGAAATATACCTTCTGATGTTTCCGATGCCAAAGTAGTTTGAGTGTTTGATGTGGTTTCTTTGTCATTGAGTTTCGGTGTAGTTGATCTTTCATTTGCCAAATCGTCGGTCGTTCTTCCATAGCAAGTGTTCGTCAATTGACAGTTTGCATAACTAAATGACTCTTGTGCACCTACAACAAAACAATTCACATCACCAACTATTGTACCTCAACTCAAACTTTTATGAACATGATATTGCATGAATTAAACGTAGTGGCTGATTCTGTAACGCCTTTCGTGATTAATCCATCGAATATGGGATCAAGTCCACCATTGGTCCTTGTCTGGTTCTTAGCGGAAGGCTGCCTCCGTCACTAAGTAGCGGAGTTAAATTTTGGTTCCGGCAATTATAAATACATGATGCACAACAATATGTGTGTAGAGTCAGTATCCAAGATATCTGGTCACAGTACCTGTAGGAGTAAAACCTCAAAATTAAGTGTAAGTATTTCAATATGAATGTAGGGGCAATTAATAGTTATTATTAGAAGATCATACGGAATGATACCCCCGTAAGCGAATAATTTCAACATTCTTTGGAATATTTCACATAGTACGTAGATAAAGTCAATCAATCAATCAAAAGTTTATTTTGCAATCGACCAATTCAGTACAAAAGAGTCACATGAGTATTGATATCGTTATATTCGGCTAAAAAAGGGTGGCCCTGAAGGGATCGAGGATCCCGCTAAGTAGGGACACTGGTCCTTGACCTTGATCACACACCTAGGTATACTCAGACAGGGGCGTCCATCCCCTCTTACGCCTATGACGCATCCCCCAGATATAATCAGATCCCCCCACGACGACGTGCCCAGATGATTGGCCGACTGTCGACAAAAGAGAAAATATCGATTACCGAACTTTGAAGCACAATTTTGCTCTTGAATTCTGTAACTTTCAGTTCGTTAATAAAGCAACATTACCGTATGCATTATAAAATATGAAGGCTTGACGATGATGACGAGCAAAAAACACATCTGTCGAAAGGACAGTGGATTGAAGTAGTTATGTTAAGAAAGAGGCATACCGCCATAGCGGCCAGACAGTATACAAACGTAGTAACATAAGTACTAAAATTACAACAGGTGCTTCTTCAGAGCAGCAGAGTGCGTAGCCAGGCGATTAACAATTTCGTCTAGTTTTAGTGATGGAGTAGCGTCTCGCTAACAGGCTAATACTGTCAGAGGTGCAAACCAGTCATCAACCATGGCTGATCTCAATCGATTTTTCACAATGCGGATGCGACTCAATACTCGCTCAGCTGAGCAGCTGGTCACCGCAAGGGGAGATCAGGATTTCAATCCACTGTTTTTTCGACAGATGTGTCTTTTGCTCGTCATCATTGTCATTGTCTAGTTGAATTAGTTCCAGTTTTCCATCATCTGGAATCAAGTCATTAAAAGGCACAAGGTCTTGTACGGCGCGATATGTGTGTCGAAACTCCTCGAACTCGGTTTGCACTACCTGTGGGTAGGCCTATATTGCAAACCGAGATATGTATAAATTGTGTGCAATTTATACATACCTTCTAGTCTTCCACTTGTGGTGTGTAGTAAACAGTAGTACAATGTATGCGCCATTTGTCACTACGGATAAGCATGCCGCATAACGGGTCGCAACATTTATACTTCATGAAAACATTGTCTCTGGGCATGTTTACTAGTAAAATGAAATTGCTAAGTATTAGCACATCAAAATTAAGAAGAGGCTTATAAATCAAAGTATCTCATCTTTCGGGAGGCCACGTCAACCAAAGAGTACCCTCCATTCACCCCTACGCCGCAGTCACCCCAGAGACGAATAATCTGATACCGGCCGACTTGTGTCCAAGCCGAGCTGCTATCTGCCTTCCTCTCTGCCTGCCAGCCTCTGTTCCACCCTACCGGCCTGGAGTCAGCTCTGCAGGTTGATGGGGCTACAAGGGATCGTGGAGGAGAAGAGGGCAATATAGGGCTGTATATGTGGGCTGTCACATTAAAACACTGGAAACCTCCTTTTGTCTGAGATTGAATATGCCGCGTACGATACGCCAAAATTATGAAATTGACTAATCGATTAATCACTTAAATGGAAAGAATGAGCAGACGTTTAACTTTACTGTACAGCAAATTTCTTCTATCCCCCCTGAAAAGGCTATGAAGATTTCTGCTTCATTCCCCCCATAGGATGGACGCCCCTGGGTATACTAAGACGTGCATCAAACTGACAGAGCGGACTGATGGTGTATTCGGCAATTGCAAACAATATAACATTTGAAGAGCAACTGTTTCCAGAAGTTGAAATTCCACTGGTTTGCTGGGATTGCTTCTGGGATTCAAATCTTTTGTTGTTACGTGATATCCTTAGTTTTAGAACTTGGAAATAAAAGCTAAACATTCGCTTTGTAGTCGTGAATCAACCGCAATTTAATTCAATAAGATGAAGTAGGCCTATGTTTCGAATGCGGTGTACAATTTCAATGTACATTTAACTAAGCATACAAGAGTGGATAATGGATAGCGACAGTCTTTGAAGGTCTTTGCATGACACAGACATATTATGTTGGTCGTTGATCGAACTCTGTGTCATTTCAGCGGTTTTGTCTAAATGTAGAATTTGCTCAGTAATTTCAAACATGTTGCAATTAACTGGAGCTAGGTTTGCGCTTAGGACTTACTCTTCGTTTTGGCAAAGAATGTTTATGTTTAGAAGGTATCTTCTTCTCACATCCACTTGGCCTACGTGACTACGCCAGGTCTATCCCTCCTTCCCTCTTCCATGCCTCGGGTCTGCACGACGCTGGTCATTGGCGTGACCTCGACCATTATTCAATGGTGACGCTACCGAAAGCTAGGCGACGAATGAGAAGCCTGTGGCATCTCCTACCAACCATAGGACTGCTCTGTGGCAGGGGCAACGTACAACACCATACCAAAGCAAACTTCCTCCATAGACTCTAAACATCCATGCCATCTGTTAACTCTCGACGGGAAATGATGATGAAAGCGTCATCATAACTAAAACTGAGTTTGAGACTCGCATAGATTAAAGTTTCTTAAAGAAGTAAAACTGTAAAGAAGAACAATTTACTTACTGACTGTCAGCTTCAAAAATCCGATGACTAAGAAAATATTCGCAGTACATAAAATTCGAAACATACTTTCAGGCGACAGTTAAACTTAAAATTGCAATGCGAATTCTAAACTGTGTAGTTCGTTGGCGTTCGATAGCAAGTTAGTTAAGACTATGACGATCGAAGTCTTCAACTAGAACTGATTCTGTATCGTGTCAGCCTCTGCTTATACATGTGTACATCAAACGACAGATTGTCTATCGAGGAAAACATTTTCATATGTGTAGATAGTAAACTGAGTCGACATTCTCTGGTACCAATTAGACGTGGTTTCAATTTTCCAATGCCTGTATTGATTCAGAGCGCATATTCTGCATGCGGCTGAATCCACAGTGATGCGTCATTTTGTGTTTACAGCCACGCTCGTTGAATTTTCCATCGTAACGGTATCAAGATTCTGAGAACGAACAAGTAAGTAAGTATTCGTTTATTTCAAAATAGTAGTTTGACACACCGCAAACCATTACAGTCAAAATCCCGAAACCTGTTAAAGCGAGGATGCAAGAATAAAACTAGGCCCTATGTGAAAACTATTAATATTAATCATTTAGAATATTAAACAAGACATATTATACTACTAAAGTTTTAATGTTTATATACAAGGCCCTAGAAATAAAATGTATATTATCCTTAAAAGGCAAAGAGAAATCATACTGTCTTGGTCTTAAGCTGTGAGAACGTTGAACAATAGGAGGAAAAATGGGTCGAAGTACATGAATTGAAGATCTGATGACTGACCCGAGTATTTTTTCTTCAGCATCATTCACCAAATCATCTAAGCCCGAACATCAGGCGAAAGGTATTCTATTCTACACAAACGGGCAAGAAATCTCTTCAATCGGGCACAATCATAAACAGTTGCAAAATCCCACCAAGCCGGAGAATCATATAAAAGTCGAGCAACAGTAGTCATAAAAGAAACAATATGCAAAAAAGTATTAGGCAGACCATGGAATCTTAACACTTTCAATGCATAAAGAGAACTAGAACAAGATCTCAAAGTCTCACTAACACGAGAAGATGCATGAAGATCATCTGTTATAATAACGCCTAAAATCATAAGAGAGGTGACTCTAAGCACACCACTAGGCGAAGGTACATCTAAAAATCCACGTCTACCAATAATCAACTCCTTAGACTTAGAATGATTGAGACGAAGGTTATTCTTTATAGCCCATAAAGAAACATTTTCGAGTTCCACATCAACAGTTGCTCTCATAGATGATCCAATGATAAGATAAGTATCATCAGCAAACTTAGGCATTTTATTAACATTATAAACCGGATGAAGATCTGTAGTGTTAATATCAAATAAGGGTGGACCAACACCAGACCCTTGGACAACACTGGCAAGAAGATAATTATTGTTGAACAAATTCTAGAATGTTTTATTAACTAAATTATACAGATACACTTGTCTTCAGATCGTTTCTTTCCAGGCATTGATAAAAGACGTCAAAGCATTGGTGCGTTATTCACATGTATACATGAGCAAATGTAAATATTATATAAACTTACAGTGCGCTCTAGTGTCTGCTGCAACCAGAGATTAAGCTGCTTGCAGAAGTGTTGGTTCTTTTCTTCGTGAGACCCATGTCTCGCGACCATTGAATCAGTTTAAAATTACACCCGTTAAACAATACTCGTTGTATTCGCCACAGCAAGCAATTTGAGAAACTCTGTAATCAGACTGTGCAGAAGTGTTGGTTCTCGCCTTCATAAGACAGTGCGGGTATTGAACCAGTTTCAAATTACATCTGTCAAACAGTAGCCATTCAACTTGCCATCGTCTGCAATTTGAGAGGTTCTAAACAGACCATAAACAGATGTTCTGTAGTAATTAGACTCACTGCCAATATGCCAACCTCACAAATCTTGACAACTGGTGGGTAACTGAAGATTTGTTCGACGCTGTTTTCGGCTCATAAAGTTCTTATTCCGGAGAATTCTGAGAAATCGGGAACCATCATCTAGGTCAAGAGTGCTCCCCAAACTCCAAAAAATAACAACAACAATTCTCAGAATCTATCAATTCATAGTAGGGTGGACAAGAGTCTAGGGACCCAGTAGTTGTGGTTCAGATTCACCATTCACCGAGGTATTCTTCGAGTCCATTACAACGCCAGATCATGATGGCCGTCTGCACTTCAGTTCGCAAATTGTCCGCAGTGAGAAAAAACCCTTGTTGATGCTAATAGTAGGCCTAAGATGCGTTTCTCTGCCGTTGTCCCTTTCTCTGTCGCTTCTCTTACACGCACATCTTTCCTTTAATTATCTTATCTTGTCTTATCTTTTCTTATCTTATATGATTGATTATTTATAAAGCGCCTCTCACAGTATAGACTATTCAGAGGCGCTCCCAGCGTGTCAGCCCCGATGGAAAAGAAAGGTCTTTAGGCAGCGGAGAGAAGAGGGCATAGGCGTAGACTTAGGGGGGCAGCCGGGGCACGTGCCCCCCCAATAATTGAGTGGAACTCGTGCACCCAATGCAAAAAGTGTAGAAAAATAACTAAATGCCCCCCAATATTTTGGACAAGTTTACGCCACTGGAAGAGGGTGAGATCCCAAGCAATATCTTGCTAAGGAGAGACGGGGGCAGGTCATTCCATAGGGAAGGGCCATGACTTCAAGCACGACTTCAAAGGTATTTTTATTGCACTCTCCTAAAACTACCTCTTCTCAGTTCCACTCGCTGTTTAAGACTACTTTTTCCGTTTGGCCTGGGTCGGAGGTGCCTCCGAGTAAGGATCTGAAGATTCTGATTGATTGATATAATAATGTAACACAAATTCAAAGATGGTTAAACAATTGGCGTTGATGCAAATTCATGTGAATATGTGTGAAGTTACAGTGTGATCTAATTCAATTTCTAATTCAGTGCATATATTGGTTATTCCTAGTCCACTCTGAAATCGATGCGAACTGAGAATTACCAGTAAATCCTCGCGTGGTGCTTTGGTTCTGTATGCTGAAGCTTTGGATTTGCTGTTTACTCAAAGGCCGAATAATCAAATAAGTTACTTTAGTATATATATAGGAAACGTTTCTTTTAAATTCGAGCTAACTTCTACAGGAACATAATCGTAATCAGATTTATGTCCGTAATAGCTACTATCCAATAGAAAGTTTCGTAGAACGCCACACGTGTTAGTTTACGCGTTGGGATCTTCGTGCTTCCACCTTAATATACTCTGTTTGGTCATATGGTGTGGCCCTTTCAACAGACCTACAGTAATAGGGGCCCCAAAGTAGGTCAACGCGTCTCTGGCTTTCCAGTGTGGAGACACTAGAGTATATATATGCACTCCACAGATATCTAGGGAATGATGTGCATTACCATATATACTATCACGTTGTATCTGTCTTCTGTACAGCCCCGTTGAGGGTAAAACGAGACCAAAGTGAGCAGCAGATTCTAGACGCTATGTGTTGACTTGAGACTTAATTGAAAAAGTCTGTTTGATTAGAAAGGAAGTCCTTACAGTTCTGACCAGCTGTTTCTTATTTAGTTTGGTCTGTGAAGTTTCAAAATTACTACCAGTTGCAAATGTAATTAGATCCGTTGAGAAACAATGATGCGTTCTGACTAAGGAATTGATAGGACCTACGCTCAAACAAGCAAATCCTGTTAACTGCAGACAATAAAGTAGTACGATGAAAATATAAATTTATTTAGCGCCTTTTCCGGAACCATCTTAGCAGCGCCACCGACCATCAAGGACGATGATATTCTTACTCTGAAATTTTATAGGTTTAGCTATCGACGACATAAATTAATTATTAAGAGAGCTTAACAGTGCTTAGGAAATTTCGACCGACAGTGCTCCAATGTTCTGTAGAGGATTTTTAAAAACGTCTGGTTAGACGTCTCACTGCTATCACGGGGGTCAGCGGATTGGGGCCTAAGGATGTTGTAGCATCCGCTCGCGAGTCGGAGTCGACTTAACCACCCACAGTCCAGGTCTACCATTAACAACACGACAGGAATTAGTAGCCAATCTAAGGGAAATCGATACCTCTCCATATTGGGGCGTGGTGGTTCAGCGGTAAATTCCGCGCCTTGTGACCGGAGGGTTGCAGGTTCGAATCTCACTCTAGCCGCTGCGTACGGACCTTGGGCAAGTCCTTCAGTCGCAATTGCTCGTGGCGCTTCGGCGTGAAAATTCCGGCACAGTATCAAATGCTGTAGTCGGGAGCGCCTCTGAGTATTAGTTGACTTCGAGAGGCGCTATAGAAATATCCGGAATAAATAAATAAATCACAGTTCTGCGCATGTCACCGACGATGTTGGTCGTTGATCGACTTCTACGTCATTTCGACGGATTATTTCATCTAAATGCAGAATTTGTTCAGTAATTTCGAACTTGCTGAAGTTTTCTAGTTTGCGCACCGCACTTAATCGCCTAGTTTTTTTATAGAGATTTTGACTGTTTAGAAGGTATTTTTTGTACTGTCGCATTGGCCTTCGTGACTGTATCTTCCCATCCGTCTGGTGTATAGTCGAGTCTGGAACATACGGACCGTGTACGTCGCCTTTAGTCGGGTGCTTTCGTCTCGGCGGAGTGACCTCGACTGTTAGTAACTGGTGGCGCTTCAATCTACCGACATGCGACGAATGCCTGCTCTACGTACTCCTTGCGTCTCGACGAATAGCCGGACGTGCGTCATCTTCTACCAATTAGGGATTCCTCACTGGCAGCGTCGTCGTGTGCTGCGAGCGCTGTCACTTGTCGCTGCTCAACTCTATCGACGCAACTTGAACCAGAGACTCTGATCATTGATGCCATCTGTCGGCTGTCGACGGGAATTCGTTGGTTGGTTCCACGTGTATGCGTGGGCCCACCACGGCATGGTGACTCTTCCAGCTTACTGTGCATTGTTTTACTAACTGATGTAATGTTTTCGTTCGTGATGACATTTAACATCATAAAGGCTAGCGCAGAGGGAGCCTTTGAATTGGTTTTCCACTTGAGCGCCGATATATATAAATGTCCAGTTACATTACATAACAGATGGATAAGTTGCCAATATCGAATCAATATGAAGTTGTTATCCGTGTCAATCTTCAGATGCATCTGTGTAAGCCTACGCCTCGGCAAGAAGATTCATCCCTGGGGGCAGCAGAGACTTGTGCGGCTAAAGCCGAACAACCGCGGTTTCACGTCAAACAATGACTGCATTGATCCAGAGCGCATGATACTCTTAGCGTGGCTGAGTCCACAAAACGACGTCACATCTAGGCCTATGGTTACAGGCAAGATCAGCTGCTGAGTCTGCTATCGCAGAGAGGTTCTGAGAGCGAACATGTAGACACTGAAACACGAATTCTAAGATATTTTACGATGAGAGTTCTTCTTAAGTTATATCAGATATGATGTGACATCAGATCTTTCCTTCCTAACACTGCTAAAAGTCGTCATAGCGTTGGGGCGGAACTCACATGCACACACACACACACACACACACACACACACACACACACACACACACACACACACACACACACACACACACACACAATTTATATGAACCTACAACGCACTTCATTTGTTGGTTAATGTGAAGCCACGTTTGATAGGTTACTCAGGTAATAGTGTCTGCTTCGACCAGAGATTCAGCTTCTTGCTGAAGTGTTGGTCTTCGGTTTCTCTAGACAGTGCGGGTATTGTGTTAGTTGCAACTGACATCAGTTAAACGATACCCAACGGAAATCACCAGGCGAACTCGCTCTCTAAAAACAGATGGTGCCAATGGATATGTTCTAAGTAAGTAAGTGAGTAAGTAAAAATAATGCAAGTCAAACGCTTATATTTTACACACAAAAACCAGTTGATGTAAAATATTGCTGTCGTTGGATCATGGAGAGCCCAAAAAGACCGTCAGCTGTTAGCTGCTACTATGATAGACGATGGTAAACTGTTCGAAGAATGGTGAGTTCATTGGTATCCGATAATCATAATGCAAAGTCTTCATATTCGAAGTACAGTGTGCGATATTATTTGCAACAAATGTTGTGTTGCTGGAATCATTAGACTGTTTTTAGTTGTTCCCAGTGATGTGCCGGATGTGGCGGATGCCATGCGGTGATGGTTGTAGGTGTTATTAAGATCACTAGAGTATTTGCCCGTCATACATGACGGGTTAAAATGCCGTTCACGATTTAAACGTAATAGTCGGTCTTGGGGACTTCTTCATTCACGAGACAACGAAATTTTGAAGGACCATTAACAAACACTGTAGCATTTTCAACCTTTGAGACGTCATGTGGACCGTTCCTTCCCCTCAACTTGCCGTCAGATCGTGTGCCATAATGAGAAAGTAATGCGGGAGGGAGGGACAGGGCTATGGCGGGACGGAGGGAGGGAGATAGGCAGAGACAGATTTACTAACAGCTGTTCGTCTGTCTATCAATGTCTCTGTCTGTCTATCTGGCCGACCTGCCTTGAGTGAAGGAGGAAGGGAGGGACAGATCTAGGCAAGAGGAAAGGAGGCAGATGCGCTCTTAAAAACCGCTGTTCGTCTGTCTCCTTTTACTCGCTCTCAATTCCAATAGGTGCCCCTCATCCCATTTTGCCATCATCCTCAAGACTGATTTCTTCTCTTGTGGCCTTGCGAACTGGGAGCGCCTCTGAACGGTTTACCCTACTATAGAGGCGCGTTACAAATGTGTAAATACAATACAATGCAATATTTATTGCGTTTTTCAGTCTGAGTCGTTGGAAGAGATACAGAAAAATACTTTATCAGAGATTTTACGAATACAACTCGTTTCTTAAACTTAGTTTTCACATCCGATTGACACCTTCATTATTTCTACATCCAGGGAGGAGGTAAACCATTTTGTAGTCCACCAATTATTCCATACGATGTTCTGGGTCAAGTACGTGGTGACTCGCATTTGGAATCAAACTGCAGTAGAACTCTTTCATTGATATGCCCTTTAGCACTGGAGAGAATGCTCTTTACAAACCATAAAATTGGAAGCCCTGGTTCGAAATGGCTCAGTTTAATCTGCCTTCTAACATGTGTCATGTATGTGCCATTAGCTCACTTTCAGATAGTGCTGACATTGAAATACATCCACTTTAGTTCCGATCCTCTCGCGTTTTCTCACAAATAGCAAAGATTCATTTCAGACACATTTGACAGATATCAGCATATATTTGAAGAAAAGAAACAAAGGAGAATTACATAAAGTAAAACTACGCATTGTCGATGTCTGATGGCATTTCGCACCCATTTCGCGAATGACAACTCTTTGGCTCCTGAAACTCATGTCAGCTAACTTGAGATATATCAATGCATTGGGAATATCCGTATAATAATAATAATAATATTTATTCTTTAATTAAGCGCCTGCAAACGCACTGCGCTGTACATGTACATGTTATGCGATAAATCTTAACTACTAACAGAACAGACAGCCTGAAATACACGGCGCAAATTGCAGCCTACAAAGCATGTCCGCCTATGGGACTCGATCTCTGTACCTCTCGCACTCTACGCCAGGTGTTATCCAATGCGCTATCGGCCCCCCACATACACATCGGCAACCATCGCCCTAAATTTGCTCGTGTAAAAACCAAACTATTCTCAATTGAATGCCTGGGCTCAAGGTTATGGAACGACCTGCCACTGTCGCTGGTCTCTACCTGCGCCATTAGTAGGTTTAAATCCTCCTTAAAATCCTACCTCATACCAGTGGCGGCGCCGCCTATGTTTGTTGTACGGCTTTTGCGTACCACTTCTTAAACATAATTTTTGCCGTACACTTTAACCCAGACCCTCTAATTTGCCGTACCACTTTTCAAATCGTGGCGCCGCCACTCCCTCATACACTCACAATGACCAGTCCCACAATCACCAATCCCACCCTCCCTATAACAGGTTTCCCATCTTATGACATATTGGCATGATATTGCTTACTTGATCTAGTGTCACTCGATGTGTAAATCTATTTTCCTTGTACAAAATAATACACAGTGAAAACCTATAACTACCTTGCTGTTCTAATAAACTATTGAATCTTTTTATTGAATCGAATAACTCTGGTTTAGTTTGAATATTCGTGTTCTTAGTTAAGTCATAGTAGGGCCTATAAGTTCTAACACACTCAACAATACCTGTATAAAACTCTGTATCTGCCAGCGAATTCTGGGATGCCTCAACTAGCGGGACCCTCCCTTAGGGGCATCCCTTTAAAACACTCCATGTAATATATTTTGATCTGTACGTTTGTTATTATTCCGTTGCGTTGTGTTTTAATAAACAACTTGAATGATTGATTGGTTAAATGTTGTCTGTGAGAATAAGACGTCGATGGAGTTGATGAATCATGCGTTCTCATAAGCCGAGATTAAAGAATTCGCAAATGCTTCGCATTCATAGTTGCCTCTCAAGCTAGTGTTTGCTCAGTGTCCAAATGAGCACCTCTCCCAAATCAATCGCCATGAAACGCTCTTTCCTTGTGTCGTAATGCAACTCGCGATGCAGAATTCGACCCATTTGACTCCACTTAAGAGTCTTCGTGTCAACTAAATACATGTTGAAAAAGATGTTTTCAATCGCCAAAAGAATATTGTCCGTATCCAAAAACAACCGCACAGACTGCCTATAGTCGTTCCTCGAAATATTGATAATCTCCCTATCATTGCTAAGGAAACTTACATTGTATCTAGAACTCTCTTCTGAACTGTTGCTGATGATGATACTAAGATCAGTTAGGTCCAGTTTCCAGTAGTCTCATCATTGATGTATACTTTTCCACTGAACATTTCAGTTGCAAACCAACTAAAATTGTTTCCACCGGAAAACAATTGCACGTCCTTCAAACCAACTGTTTCTCTTAGCTTAAACTGACTGATAAGACTCCCATTAGCGTTTAAGAAACTTACACATAAGCGATATCTCTCTTTTAAGTTGTGACTGACGATGAATTCTCCATTAGATTTCTGAATGGCGTGAAATGGACTGAAAAAGTCGCTGGGAATTGAAACACTTCTTACAAGTTTCGCGTCTTCATCGTAAATCTCCAAACACGGCTCACCATTAAACTGCCTCAGTACCACTAGATGGTCATCATTGGCTACTGACAAGCTGAATTCACCGCCTAATTCCGACAACCATTTGTGAACTGTATTGTTATCCATGTCTATCTTCCAGATGCAATTGATTTTCGAGTCACTTACATACAAAGTGTTTGTCCTCTCAACGCCAACCATGTCGCGAGGCCATCCAATCTCTTCTGCAACAGTTATCATTAGCAGATCGTGCGGAACGCTGTCATCGTAAGCTCGTATTACTGTTTTGGGAGAGTAGCTACACAGTATGTAGATAAGGTACTTTACCTTGACCACTTCTTGAGGGGAACAGAAAGGTGGAGCAAATTTCGAGATGAAGCTGATTGTGTAAACTGCAATTTATAAGAACATAAAATATGAAGTTAAAATGTTTCTAGAAGAAAAAGTTGTGGTTGACAGCTGGGATTACGCCTGAGATTCGAATCCTTGATTGTCGCATAAAATGTTTAGTTGTCGAACTTCTTAGTAAAACCTTTCCATCGTTGTTCTAATCTCGAACATAAACCTCAGCATAATTCACCAGAGAAAGAAGCATGTTCTGTAAAATGTCAGTTTCTAATGAAGGACCATTATTTAAAATCCGCTCGCCACAGTCCAAGGAAAACTTATTATTAGTAGACCACAAAACGACTGCACTTCTTGATAGCTCAAGTAACGATAAGCTAGAACGGTAAAGCATTCGGAATGCAACCGTTGATTATTTCGATTTACGAGCCACACGAAATATAATATATCCCGGGAACATTAGCTATTCTTATCAACAATTGCAGAGAGAGACACTATGAAAATCCCGAAAGAATTTCACAAATAGATGGTAGCTTAGTTCAATATCCACAAAAATAAATTTCAATCTTACATCATATTTTATCGAAAATATTAGCGATCGAATTAAAAAATCCAACAGGCGTCTTTCATCCCAAATGACAATTAGTCATAACGCATTAATAACATATCGGCGAGGAGAGGTTTGGATTGTACCTAAAATGGTTCCTACAACTAATCAAATGGCTGTCCATAATAATTATAGGGCCTACTCGACTTAGTAGTTGGATGTTCATCGCGTCTTCCACCACCTACAGTGGATTACGTACGTTGGTAGATGGTGCTAACGTGTGCTGCGAATGTTATCCGTGCCATCTATCAACAGTTGATACTGGTGGTTTTCACGATATCTGAGCAATATTTACTAGCCAATGAACATTCTCTGGAACCACGCACAATATAATTCAGTGGGCAGAATTATAACTCAATTTCATTATTACCCGAATGAATTGTTAAGTTTTCATGATCAACCAGTATCCAATGCATGGTCGCCGCGTCGTATGCATTAGGCATACGGTGCAGCGAAAAAACCACCAAACGCCGTAGTATTATTTCAAAAGGCAATTTGGTCAGTTTGAATAGCATTTGGAAATATACCTTCTGATGTTTTCGATTCCAAAGTAGTTTGAATTTCTGAAGTGGATTCTTTGTCAGTGATCTTCGGTGTCGTTGAGCTTTCATCTGCCAAATCGTCGGTCGTTCTCCCAAAGCAAGTGTTCGCAAAATTCAGAGACTCATGGTCACCTACATGAAAAAAATTCACATAAGCAAATACTGTTCAACTCAAAGTTTATGTACAAATATTACAAACCTTAAGCATGAAATAAATGTAACGACTTACTCTGTAACACGTTTAATGCATACACGTAATTCATTGAATATCGAAATCAAGTCCAGCTATGGTCCATGTTAGTTTCTTAGCCTACAGCTGTCTTTTTCACTGAGTAGTAGTGTGGCAGAAATAGATTTCCTGCCTACTTTTGTTATGGAGTTGGTAGGGTTTTTGGCTGAACTTTCGAGCGATTTGATGGCCGGGCTGGGCTTTGATAATTATGCATGTACGCCGGTGGCGGTGGCGAACTTTTTGGTGTCGCCAAGGCATTGAACGTCGTATTATACTTTGTAGGCCTAATTTCGCCTGTGCCATTTCTGGCTAACTTTCTAGTAGTATCTGCCTGTTTCTGATGCTATGGCTGTTAATTTTGTTCGCTATTAAGGTTTCGCCTGTATAATTGTTGGCTGATATTATCCTAACTCAGCCTTGCATTTTTATAAGATTTACTAGGTGGCGGAAATTCGCCAGTTCGCTTGGCTTGACCTATGTTCGCCTGTAGTAGGAATCGTCGCCTGTAAATGGTATATGAGAACCTTGTATAGAGCAAGCGTGCTCGGTCGCTCGCTCTTTTCGTTCAGTGTAGATGACGCTCGTCTGTTCGGTTCTGGTCTGTTCGCTCTTCTTCGTGGATATTCGTTTGGATCGTTGACATAGCTCTTCGTGGATTTTACGTATTTTCGTGCAGTAGTAGATGTACAATTTATTGAAAGAAGAAGAATCTCGGTCGTTGTGAAATAAAAGAGTTTTAATTTACGGCGAAAACAGTCTTTTCTTATTTTAAGTCTTTGGCCAAAAAGCCGAAGCCGAGCTCAACGGATATTAGCGACGGTCGTGAGGCATCCTGAAGTCGCGACACGAGCCGTCGGCTGCCTTATCGGAAACACCTTACAGAAGTCCGGTCCCCTGGAAGTAGTAGTTCGCGACAGTAGATTAAAATTTTGGTTTCCGAAATTAAACTCAAAGTGCACGGCAATATGCGTACAGGTTCAATGTCCACGATATCTGGTCACAGCACTTAAAGATGTATAACCTCAAACGTCGCATACTACCAAAGTTAGTGAACGGTTTTCAGTAGCGGCGCGTGGGGGTGCAAAGAGGTGCGGTCGCCTGTTAAGAACCTCTGTTATAGATAATCATCTCAACAGTCGTATGCAGGCCAGTATCTTTGCCTATATACCAACACATTAAGTAACTATAGTAGGTGCAAGAAGTTATGGTTGTGATTCGCATACAGTTGAATTTCTTAAGAGATTGAGCTTTAAAATAATTCGCCTTCGCCACAATTGACCAAATATACACATATATACATATATATATATATATATATATATATATATATATATATATATATATAATTATATAAATATAAATATATAGGCTACATATATGTAATTATATATAATATATATAGTTATACCCTGGCTATATAGTCTGGCTATTCGGTCTCGTATGGGTATATATGTACATATGTATATATATATATGGGTATATATATAACATATATTATACTTACTTAGTGTCAGCTTTAAAAATACGAAGATTACAAAAACATGCGCAACACGAAAACTTCGGAACATTCATAATAGCGCTATATAAGTGGCTTGGCCACAGAGGGGATCTATGGAAAGATCTAGGAAGAAGACTAGTTGGATTCGGACTGGCACGAGGAATGGTTGCACATTTTAGACTGTTTAATAAACGTGTTTCAAACTATTACATTGGCGACGAAGATAATTTGGAAAACGCGGAAAATAAATCGCTTACGAGTTCCAGACGAAACAAAACGTATTGCGAAACGCAACATTCGTTCTAATTCGACGCTTACATTCGCACAAGTACGCACGTGCTCAGAGCTAAAATGGCCGACAACCTGCCTCCACTCCCAGCCTTCGAACCTTCGCCTGAAGCTGGTGATGTCGCTGTCCGCTGGAAGAAGTGGATTGGACGATTTCGCAACCTGTTAGTTGCTATCAACATTACTGACGATGCACGACAGAAAGCGCTTCTTCTCCACTATGCAGGCGAACATGTGAGTGACATTTTTAACACACTATCAATGCCCAGCCCTAACGAAGACGAATCCATGACAGATAGAGCCATAAACGCGCTGACCTCATTCTTCGCCCCTAAACAGAACACGGAATTTGCTGTTTTTCAATTTCGTCAGGCAAAGCAGAACCAAACGGAAGACATTGCATCATATCTAACACGACTTCGCCAGCTAGCCATCACGTGCGACTTCAGCAACGCGAACCGCGAGCTGAAAAGCCAGCTCATCCAGGGCTGCTGGTCGAATCGCCTTCGTCGGAAGGCATTGACTGACCCCACGCTTACCCTGGACCAGCTATTTGACGTGGCTCATGCGGCTGAACTTGCTGACATTCAATCTTCTGCGATGACAAGTGAGCCTGCAACAGAGTCGGTCAGACAGATTAAAGCAAATAATCAGACCTTCAACAAAACTTTGGCACATCATGATGAGTCCAAAAGAAATGCAACATGTCGCAACTGCGGGAAAGCTTGGCCACACACAGGTGGTCGAGAACACTGTCCAGCCTTTGGCCAAACCTGCAGGGGTTGCGGGAAGCTGGGACATTTATTATCAGTGTGTCGCAGCTCTGGCCACTCTTGGCACCCAGATGATGGTCGTAGACCAAGAGTTAATTGGATTGCTCCAAATAACCCCAGCTCTGAATCAGAAACCAAGTACGTGCATGCAATCACCACACAGGCATGCCACCACGATGCACCCACTTTTGTTGTCACATTGGACGGTACACCCCTCAAACTCACAGCAGATTCGGGAGCAAGCGTGAATATCCTTGACGAGAAAGATTTTCGCAAACTTCATCCCAAGCAAAGACTCAGACCCACCACTACGAAAATAATGTCATACAACGGCTCAACACCACTCCCAGTGCTCGGCAAACTCACCATGCTGGCTGAACATGACTCCAAACGAGCATACACAGACTTCTTTGTCATCGCTGGCTGCAGTGGCTCACTTCTGAGCTGGGTGACGTCTACCCAGCTACACCTCATTAATGCTGAAGAACATGTAAATTCATTCACAAGTCCTGCTGTTCCAAAGGCCATCACATTGGAAGAAGTACAGACAGAAATTAAGCGTGATGTCACCCTGCAGGCTGTTAAATCAGCGATACAGTCTGGTTGGTGGACCCACCAATCGCAAGAAAACGGCTTTGACTCGATTGCATATGATGCCTTTGCCAAGGTCAAATCTGCCCTGACCCTTGACTCTTACAACGACGTCATTTTACATCACAACCATTTAGTAATACCGCAGTGCCTTCAGGAACGCTCGGTGCAGTTGGCTCATGAAGGACACCAAGGAATGTCCAAGACAAAAGCCCTGGTGAGAGACAAAATCTGGTTTCCAGGCATCGAAAAAATGGTCGAGACCCAAGTGCGGTCTTGTCTCCGTTGTGCTGCTGTCATGCCAATGGACATGCCAATGGACAACTGTGAACCACTGATGTCTGAACTGCCTGCGGGTCCATGGCAAGATGTCAGCATTGACTTCGCTACTGTCCAAGACCACTATTTGATGGTCATGTATGACGAATATTCCAGATTTCCGGTGGTCGACATCATATCATCCCTTACGGCAACAACTGTCATTCCGAGAATTGATAAGATCTTCTCAGAATATGGCATACCAAAGACACTCAAGTCAGACAATGGGCCACCTTTCAATGGCAAAGAATTTGAGCTATTCAGTTCACACCTAGGCTTTAAGCATCGCAAAATTACACCCTATTGGCCTAGAGCCAATGCGGAGGTCGAAAGGTTTATGAGAACAGCCAAAAAGGTGATAAAGACAGCCTATGTGGAGGACAAGAACTGGAAGCAAGAACTATACTGCTTCCTACGCAATTATCGGGCTACCCCACATTCAACAACTGGGGTCGCACCAGCAACATTGTTGTTTGGCCGTCCCATGGCTGTGAAATTACCACAGCTGCTGGTCAAGGAAAATGATACTGACCTTCATTACCACGACACTCATCAGAAAGCTGCAATGAAGGTGAATACTGATTGTGAATCTCACACAGAACTTTCAACCATGGCCGTTGGTGATTCGGCTCTGATGAAACCACCACACGCACACTCCAGGAGCAACACTCCTTTCGAACCACCGCCACATGAAGTTGTCAGTAGAAAAGGCTCAATGATCACGGTGAGGAGGGGAGAGGAACAAGTAATTCGCAACTCATCGTTCTTCAAACCAATTGCTGCAGAAGTTGTCCATGGCAACCCAGTCGACGAAGTAACTCGCAACTCATCGTTCTTCAAACCAATTGCTGCAGAAGTTGTCCATGGCAACCCAGTCGACGAAGTAACTCGCAACTCATCGTTCTTCAAACCAATTGCTGCAGAAGTTGTCCATGGCAACCCAGTCGACACTGAACAGGAGCTCGAAACATCTGTCGAGCCCTTCAACCCAGTGCAACAACCAACTGTGAAACCAATCTCGACTAGAGTGGATGACAGTGGAGGCAATCCCAGTCCCCACACGAGTCTCGATGCTCCAGCAGAGGAATCTGGCCAAAGGACTCTGCCTAGACGATCCAACCGTAAGAAGAAAAGGATTCGCAATGGTTGAAGGACTTTGTCAGGGCATAATAATCCCTGTCTAGTTACTCACTTGGTGTGGTTGTCTACCCACACACAAGATGTGCAAGATGGCACAACTTTGTTCACATAGGCTTTAAAGATGTTCTTTAAAATGTTCTTTAAAATGTTCTTTATAATATGGCACAACTATGTTCATATAGGCGTTAAAGATGTTCTTTAAAATGTTCTTTATAATCAAGATGGGGAGGTATGTAATAGCGCTATATAAGTGGCTTGGCCACAGAGGGGATCTATGGAAAGATCTAGGAAGAAGACTAGTTGGATTCGGACTGGCACGAGGAATGGTTGGACATTTAGACTGTTTAATAAACGTGTTTCAAACTATTACAGGCGCGTGGGGGTGCAAAGAGGTGCGGTCGCCTGTTAAGAACCTCTGTTATAGATAATCATCTCAACAGTCGTATGCAGGCCAGTATCTTTGCCTATATACCAACACATTAAGTAACTATAGTAGGTGCAAGAAGTTATGGTTGTGATTCGCATACAGTTGAATTTCTTAAGAGATTGAGCTTTAAAATAATTCGCCTTCGCCACAATTGACCAAATATACACATATATACATATATATATATATATAATTATATAAATATAAATATATAGGCTACATATATGTAATTATATATAATATATATAGTTATACCCTGGCTATATAGTCTGGCTATTCGGTCTCGTATGGGTATATATGTACATATGTATATATATATATATGGGTATATATATATAACATATATTATACTTACTTAGTGTCAGCTTTAAAAATACGAAGATTACAAAAACATGCGCAACACGAAAACTTCGGAACATTTTTTCGTTCGACAGTTAGAGCCTAAGACTTGATGCGAATCTTAAACTGTGCTATTCGTTGCCATTTGATAGCAAATTAGTCAAGACGTTCACGATCGAATTCTAATAGGGAAAAGGCCGACAGTAATGCGCACAACCTCGTTGTCCAATGGTAAATCACGGTTAGTTATTGGATGGACAAAGAGCCAATAGCCGGCTTGGTTTGCTGACATCAGAGATTTAGCATCATGTAGAAGTACAGGTTGTAGGCCTCATTAGACAATGCGGGCATTGTATTAGTTTCGCCGTACGCGACTTAAACGATACCCAAATGCGTCTTTGAGAGATTCTTGAGAGTTCTTCTTCTTCCAATTCTCTGCCTCAGGCAGGTTCGAAAGTCCGACGTCGCCACTCCTCCTGGTGCTGAGAAGGGAGGAGTGGCCACAAACAAATTTTCTGCACCAACTACGAATAAGCCAGCCTTATAAATGTCTTGCATTTTTGTCTTGTGGAGGCAAAGATCTGCTAATAAGTGGCCAATCAAACGTACTGTCACATTAGCCGATGAATGAATGCATCCAGGCGCATTATACTGATCGTAGCCAAGCCTACAGTGCGGCGTGACGTTGTGGGCAAGGTCGCGCTTAACACAGTTTGCAATCATAGGGAGATTCCAGGGATGGGTTGGGACCGGAACGCACCGGAACGGCGTTCCGGTTCTTTTTTTGACGACCAGTATTTTTTATACAGGATTTACAGGAACATTTCTAGATTAACATGGCGCCCGACGCTGGCGTTCCGGTTCATTTTTGTTTAGGTCGGGATCCCTGGTCCGAGATTCTGATGTCGTCATAAAGTTTAAGCGTTACCCAAATAAATATATAGGAACATATGCAGTGGGCTCTTCCGCAGTGGAGTTATTCCAACTGTCGTGAATAAGCTGGTGCCCTACACTTCGCTTAGGGGTTGCCATTTGAAAATTTTGGGGATTGCGATAGCGATTATTTTATGCGAACATAAAGATTTGATTGGTTATTTATGCACTAGTGTCTGCGACCACCAGAGATTAAGCTGTATAACGAAGTGCTAGTTCCATACAGGCGTATTGATGTAGTGTCAAGATTCACCAGTCCAACAATGGCCATTGTACTTGCCATCAAAAACAATTAGGCGATGTCGTTATTTAAACACGCCAGAGGCACCGACTGACATCTTAAACGTTCTAACTCTGCAAAAGATTATAAGCACCAAAAAAGTCTTCGGTCTTTATCGTCTTGAAACGCGGTTGTTATCCTGGCTATATTTTCTCTCGTCTGACCTGTACTAAGCTACATTTACTCTGCATTTGAGTGGCTTCAAAACAAGTACATCGGCAGGGATATTCCGAATGCAAATTGTAATTAAACCAAGTTTTCAGAATCAGCAGAAACCATCATTATTTGCAGACAAGGGTCTATATCAAGGAAAGAGTTGAACCATCAAGCATTCCCGTGGCGATGTTCTGGGTAGATTATGATTATTAAAATTTGGAATCAAACAACTGCAATATCATTATTTTCCACATGTCCTATAGAACTCGAGATAATACTGCTGAAAGCCTGAAACACTCAGTTTAATCTGTCTTCTAGCATCTCTCATGTAAGTGAGTTTGAACGTTCGTTATTTTTAGGCAAGGCTGTCAGTGAAATACGTCCAGTGTTAGACACTCTTGTGTGTTCTCTCCATTAGCAGACATTTATGTCAAGAACACATTTTACAGGTATTAGTAAATGTTTTAAAAAACAAACAAGCGGAGATAAATGTCTGATGACATGCTTTTCCTTGCATGAGTAACAAATCGTTACCTATGCTCTAGAACAATTATAGTTCCCAGTATTTTTTCCGTGCAACGCACCCTTACTACAAATCTTTCAGTCACCGACACATGGCCTTCATTTCATTTATTTGTTTTCAATTAGTTCTAATAACTAACAATGTTGCGACTATTTCTACACTACTTTAAGTTTTAAAAAGCAGCTATATGTGTAAGTCAGAAGTGATAGGCTACTAAGCTAAACAGTTTTTTTTCACACGTTTGAACGCATTCTACCAACCAGCCGCAGCCATCCTTGAGCAGGTTTGCGGTACCCTTGGTTCGGAAACACTTCTCTGGAAAACTGACGACAGCTGAAATCAGATATATCATAGCGGTCACTTATAAACACTTCTCCAACTATATGTCGTTATTGAGGATAAGACTGCGATGGACGCGATTGACCAAACGTTCTCATAAGCCGAGTCTAAGAAATGTCGCCAATGTTTCACATACATGGTTGCCCCTTGAGGTTAGTTTTTGTTCCATGTCAAAGTATGCACACTTGCTTCCTCCCTAAGAATGAACTGCCTTCTCTTTCTGTCGTATTTCAACCCAAAACGATATGGAGGACAAAAACGATCAACAAGTTTCCAGTCTCGAGTAATCAGGTCAAGCAGATATATGTTCCCAGTGCATCTTTCAACCGCCATAAGAATATTGCTGGATGTATCCAGGAACAATCTCGCAGGCGAAATACATCTTTTGTCTGTGAGACGAAATTGACTGATAATTTGCCCATCGAAGCTTAAGATACTTAAAAACCCCTTTCTGAGTCCGTGGCTTGCTAACCTGTGGCTGACGATGAATTCTCCATTGGAGTTCTCAACGACGATGACTGGACGTCTGAACTCATTGGGAAGTGGAACTTTTTGCAAGAGTTTCGCGTCTTCATCGTAAATCTCCAAAAACATCTGATCTCCAGATAAATTCACCACCAGTAGATGATCATCATTGGCTGCTGACAAACTGTAAACTGATCTCAATTCCGACATCCATTTGTCAACTCTATTGTTATTCATGTCTATCTTCCAGATACAATCGGACATATCGTCCAAAACGTATAAAGTGTTCGTGTTTTCAATGCCAACCATTTCGCTTGAAAACTTATTCTCTTCTACAACAGTCATCATTATCAGATCGTGCGGAATGCTGTCCTCGTAAGCTCGTATAGTCCCTGGATAAGGATATTCAGGTAAACATATAACGTAGATAAGGTCCCTTAGTTTGGTCACACTTTCAGGCGAGCAGAGAAGTAGATCAAACTTCGAGGTCAAACTGATGGTGCCAACTGCAATTGAAAACGACGCAAAGTATGAAATGAAAATGTTTCTAGAAGTAAAATCTGGTAACCAAGTGGTATTTCATCTAGAATTCGAGTCCTTGGTTGTCAAGTTTTTAGTGTAGTGGTTAGCGCGATGAAAATAGGGAAGTTGCAATTGTCATGTACACTTTGGAAATATGCGTGCGGTCCGCCAGTAGAGCCGCTCACAGCGCTCAGTATCTAGAAGGCAATGGCTCGGCGCGTCTAACCAACCTGCGCGTGACTCTCCATTCCGAGTCGAATCAGGGTGTGGTCGAACTAATGCTTGAGCGTAAGAAGCGCAGAGGAAGATGATCGTCAATCATGGGGCGAAGAGTGGTGTCGTAGAGGTGGACTAGCGCGTGAGAGATTCTCTTCAGAGATTCTCCAAACAGGCAGAGTTGACTGTCGCAGAGTCTTCCTCTGCCCAACAGAGAATTCAGTTCAAAACCATCACCCTAGTGCGCAACTGCCTCACAGGGTCTGCTCCGTCTTACCTAATGAATTTCTGCACCCCGGTTTCTTCCTTGCCTCATGAGAGTGCCTCCTTGCGATCCTCGGCCCGTGACCTTATGGTTGTTCCGCGTATGCACTCCTCCACGGCCCAATCTAGGAGCTTTGCCTATGTGGGTCCTTCAGCCTGGAACAGTCTTCCCCAGCCCTCCGCCAAGAGCTTCTTATCCTCTCTCCTCTTCAGTTCCGTAGACGCCTGAAAACCTATCTTTCTACCGGTTTTGGCAGTGCGCACCACCATCGAGAGCGCCGCTGATTTGAGTGGCGCTGTATAAATGTTCAATTACAATTACAATTGCAATTACAAGATGCTGCTGTGCAGCGAATAAATTATTGTTATGTTCTTATCGGTCAAGCATTATTCAAACGCCTAACGGCGTCAAGCAAACGGATTAGCCACACTTTAGCAGATCAGATATAACTTCAAATAAGATAAAGATGATTTTGAACAGCATTTGGAATCCTACCTTCTGATGTCATATATGGTTGGGAATCGCATGTTTTCCAATCATCGAAAGTTTCTGTCGCTGCTTGATATTTTCTGCTTGTTACTTTAGTGTTTCGGTTGGCTGTGAAGATTTGCGCTGTTTTATAAGGTGTAGTATTGAAGTCTTGTGTAGTTTTTCTGCTAGATGTAGCTTCTGGTGATGGTTCATCTGCAGTGTGTAGTGAAACTCGAGTGTTTGTTGCTAACGGTGCTGCATTTTGTGCTGCATTATGTAATGTGGTCAAAGTAGTTTCAGGGTTTGAAGTGTCTTCTTCGTCAGTGATTTTCGGTGTCATTGGACTTTCATTTGTCAAACCGTCGGTCGTCCTTCCAAAGCAAGTGTTGGTCAATTGACAGTTTTCATAACTCAACGAATCTTCACCTACATCAAAACAATATACATATTCAGCTAACAATATTTCAGCATCTAACCCGTTTATGCACAAGATGGGCCTACTAAAATCGTGTCCATGAAATTAACATAACTAAATATTCTCTGACGTTTTGAATTCATAACTAATCCACTGATGATAACCAAGTCATTAGGCTTAGCAAATCCTGTATGCAGGTGCTCATGAAAGGCTGCCACTGTCACTGACACTAAGTAGCTTAATGGACTTTTAGCATCGGCCTACATAAGCTTATCATAAAATGCTGTCAGAAGTTTATAATCTCCTGTTAAAGGGAATAAGAGAACTCTACATGTAGATGTCAGCGCATTTTTGAGAGCGGTTGTAGGTCAGTGTGGGAGATTCCATTGTTGATTAATTCATTTTGCAACAGGGTCGTATATATATATATATATATATATATATATATATATATTTGACCACATTACATAATGCAGCACAAAATGTATATATATATATATGCATACATGTATGTATACATGTATGTATACTTTGACCACATTACATAATGCAGCACAAAATATATATATATATATGCATACATGTATGTATGTATGCATGTATGTATGTTGTATGTATGTATATATATATACACTTCAAACCCTGAAACTACTTTGACCACATTACATAATGCAGCACAAGATATATATATATATGCATACATGTATGTATGTATGCATGTATGTATGTTGTATGTATGTATATATATACATATATATATATGCAGGCTATATATATATATGTATATATATATTACATATATTATAATTATAATATATATATACATGTATAACGCTTGAAAGTGTTTGCTTGGCTAGACGCTGGGCTGGCAATAATTAGTTGCTTGCTCAGATGTTAGGAGGCTCATGTTCGAGGGCCCGCAACAGATTAGGCTGATAGAGTTTGTTTTAAGTTCCTGTAGAGTGCTGACTCTACACTGTATAAGAGAATTGGTTTCAAATATCGTGTGTGAATTGCAAAGAAAATAGCGTGCTAAACTGTTGGGACTGTGTTTTCATGAAGACCTAGTGACAGCAACGCTATACTTTTAATTCAGCTACCTATACGTAAACAGTTAAGTAGGCGAAGTAGACGAAGAATATGACAGTGTCAGTAGAAGAGTGTTGACACTAGTCTAGATGTTTTGGTTTAGATATTTTTAAATCACTTTCATTCAAAGAACGTTAAATAATAAAACGCAAAACTATTTGTCCTGTTTAAATGAATTTATTTACCTCAAGGAAACCATTTATAATTAAAATTGAGACCAGCTTATATTATATTAAGTTAAAGAATTAAACTCTTAAAATAATTGACTTTCATCTTAAATTACGATACGGAATGAGTTTGTAAAAATGAAGATAGTGTTTTCCACTTACCGACTATGAGCTTCAGAAAGACGATGACTAGGAAAATATTCGCAGTACAAAAAATTCGAAACATTTTGTCCGGCAACAGTTAATCTTAAAGCGTACAGCGAATCTTAAACAATTCGTTGCTGTTCCTTAAGATGTCGACGATCGAAATCTTCAACAAAAACTATTTCGCCTGGGTTTATGCTTTTAAAGAAAACAGCAGCAAAGAGGCAGTGGGATCGAGTCAGTGTGGGCTTGACAGACACACAGACAGATTGAGACAGAGAGAGACAGAAACAGACAGGGACAGAGAGAGAGAGAGACGGAGACAGAGAGAAGGAGAAGGGAGAGAGAGAGAAGGGGCGGAAGTTTAGAGACAGAGGGAAGGAGTGATGGAAACTGCATGAAAGAACACGAATCGGTTACAAGGAAACTAGAGACGGAATCATACAGAAGAACTACTACAATGGGATGCATTTATGTTGAGAGAAATGGGTCAGGCCGGAGTTGAGAGAAATGGGTCAGGCCGGATCAGTTTTATGTTGCATTCGTTCACTCAGCATAAGGCCTATGATACTTATACAATGCAATACAACTGTATTTTGATAATGCCCTCCTTTCAAAGTTCAAAGTTCAGAAGTGCATACGATCAAACGACAGAACATCGATGGCGCTGGGTCACTACGCAGTGGCTGGGGGGGGGGATTCGAACCTGTGACCCTCCGGTTACAGAACATACAGCTACGTCACCGCGTCCCCGGCCAAGACAACGGCCAAGAAGCAAAGCCTTTCAACAGCAGACAATAAATATAAATTTATTTAGCTCCTTTTCAGGAACCATCTTAGCAGCGCCACAGACCAATCATCCACCATCAAGAACGATGATGTTCGTCCTCTGGAATATATTTCGGATAGGTTTAACTATCGACAAAATAAATGACTTAGAGAGCTTGACAATTCTTAGGACATTCCGACCACCAATGGTGCATGAGATTTTTCTTGAATTACCTGTCGGTTTAAAATTTATATAGCACATTTAAAAAGAACGGCTCAGACAAGTTCGATTAAATCTGACGATCAGAGATTCGATCCCATGTGAAGTCACCATGTTGCAGAAGATCGTCTAAGCGATTTCACTGCCCTCAATGTCAACCAATTTAGAGCAATATTCAAACTGGTCTGGTAATCCTTACAACGAGCACTCCTGCCTATAGTTTTCATGTGCAGAGATCAGAACTCGACCCCAAGTAGGTATTATAGTATTAGTTTGCATCTTCTGAACCCCTATTGGGGGTATTGAAGAGATAAAGGTAGACGATATAAAATTATGTTGAATGGGAACATAATTGAAAAAGTCCACAATGACCACACAAAAAGACTTTCTCGGTTAATTTTTTGGCGACTAGCTAGCTATCTGAAGCTTCGGAGTAACTATTTGTTCTTAAGTGAATTTGGATTCTGAAAGAAACAATGAGGCATTGTAACTTAAAAAAATTGGATTTAGACACAATTGACACAAAAACAGGCACATAAGTAATGCAATGTAACGGAAACACAAGCATTTATTTCGAGTAGTAATGCATGGCAGTTCAACAAATGCTTCGCTGCCTGTAGTAAGAGTGTAAGACACGTTAAAAGACTTTGTTATATGAAAATTTTGTTGCACCTTTTTAGTCAGATTATTTGCTTTAGTGAGTAAGTGTCTGTCCGCCACAGTCTGCGTACAGAAGAACGTACAGAAGAACGTACAGAAGAACGTACAGAAGAACGTACAGAAGAACGTACAGAAGAACGTACAGAAGAACGTACAGAAGAACGTACAGAAGAACGTACAGAAGAACGTACAGAAGAACGTACCGTACAGAAGAACGTACAGAAGAACGTACAGAAGAACGTACAGAAGAACGTACAGAAGAACGTACAGAAGAACGTACAGAAGAACGTACAGAAGAACGTACAGAAGAACGTACAGAAGAACGTCGAAGTCGCTGCTCATACGTTGTTGTTCCCAACCTTGAAACTCTGTCTATAATTATCTGCTCTCGCCGGACCTGTACCAAGCCACGTTTACATTGCATTTGGATTCAGCCTTAGCCGATGGATGACATTAGTGGAAGCAGTTCAGCAGTGATTTTCCGAATATAAGTTGTGATTAAGGTGAGTTTTCAGAATCAGCAGAAACCACAATTATTAATTTTGCAGGCCTACTTCAAGGAAGGAGGCGAACCATTCTGTAGGCTTATCAAGCATTGCCTTGGATTATCTGAGTAGATTATGTGATTGTTTACATTTGCCATGAAACAAATGCAATAGAACAATTTTATCCATGTGTCCTTTAGACCTGGAGAGAATGCTGTTGAAACACTTGTCAAATTTGTCTCTCGGTCAAACAACACTCAGTTTAATCGGTCTGGTAGCAATTGTCATGTAAGTGTGTTTGAACGGTCAATGTTTTAATGCAACGCTGTCAGTGAAATACATCTACTGTTAGAAAGAATCATCGTGTGCGTCCATTCGATTAGCAGACATTTATGTCAAAAACACATTTTACAGATATTATTTAGAAATACTTTAGAAAAGCAATAAAGCTAGCGACGGAGATAAAAATGTGCATCATATAGGCCTATGTTTGATGACATGTTTATCATTGGAACGAGTATACTTTGGAGGAGTGGTTCCCGGTATTTTTTTCCTTGCAACGAACCCTTACTACAGGTAATTCAGTCAACGACAGCAGGCTTAATTTCGTTTACTTTTCTAACAGTTATTTATTTATTTTAATGACCAGCAATGTTCCTGGCTTTAATGACTAACAGTGTGTCAACTACTTCTACACCACCTTAAGTTTAAAAAAAACAACTAAAGGTCAATGTCAGTTGTGATAACAAGTAGTTTTTCACTTTGTTAACCCATTCTGCCATCAAGCCGCAGCACGTTTAGTGCAGATTACGCACCCTTAGTTGGAAAACACTGCTCTCGAAAACTGACGACAGCTCAACTCATATTTGATCAGGAAAGAAATCTTTATAGTTTTGTCCAGCTGTCTCTTAATTATTATTGCTTCACACCGTACTCAGAAGTAACAACGGATGCTCTTAAAGAACTTCAGTGCAGCATTTTAGTTTCCAGGAAAAGGAGTGCCGTAGACAATTGCACTGTGCTATGAAAAATATCCCTTTGTTGTTTGCTTCTGCCTACTGAAATACATTTCGGTTTATGCACAATCACAACAGCGACCGAATGACTTTATCCACATGCTCGACAGCTATCAATAAATAAACTCTTGCGGTTAGTTTTTGCTCAATGTCAAAGTATGCACACTTTTAGAAAAAGCAAGAATCAGCTGCCTCTTCTCTCTGTCGTAATACAGTTCGGTCAGAGGCTTAACACAACAACGAGCATTTAGTTTGTGGTATCTACTTTCTTGGTCAAGCTGATATATTATGTTCCCAATGCATGTTTGAACCACAATAAGAATATTGCTGTCTGTATCCAAGAACAACTTCACAAGAGACACACATCCTACATCTTTGAAGCTTAACTTACTAATAACATGCCCATCAGCGCTGAAGGTACTTAAAAACAAGCTGGACCACTCGCTTGCTAACCAGTGGCTGACGACGTATTCTCCAGTAGTTTTCTCAATGGCACTGAATGAACGTATGAAGTCTTTGGGAAGTGAAATAATTCTCACAGGCTTCGCCTCTTCATCGTAAATCTTCAAAAACGGCTCAAACATACTCAGCAGCGCTATATGACTGTCACTGGATACAGACAAACTGATATATGAATAGCGTTGTATCGACAACCATTTGTCAACTTTATTCTTAGTCCATCTTCCAGATACAACTGCATTCCAGATCAATAACGTATAAAGTGTTCGAGTTTTCTATGCCAACCATTGCGCGAGGCCGTTTAATCTCTTCTACAACATACAAAATTGTCAAAATAAGAAGATCGTGCGGAATGTTGTCCTCGTAAGCTCGTATAGTCAATGGATAACCATATTCAAAGGAACATAATACGTAGATGAGGTCGTTTAGTTTTGTCACACTCAGAGGACTACTGTGAAGTAGATCAAACTTCGAGGTCGAAATGATGGCGTCTACTGCAATTGAAAATAAATTATTACAAAGTATAAAATGAAAATGTTTATAGAAGTAAAAAGCGTGTTAGCCAGCTGGAATTGCGTCTGGGTCACTTGAAATTTCTGTCAACGAACTCAATTAAAGAAATTGATTTGTTTTGCTCAGGGCTTGGCAGCGGCCTTTTGTTTGGTAGGGTATAACGCCGGGAAAGACTTGAAAGAAGGCTGAAGTGAAGTTCTTTAACAGCATACAGTCTTAACCAGTTATTGCCTGTTTAGCAAATAGGAGGCCTATATAAAATAAACTTTCGGGAATTACCGTAGTTTCATGCACTGCTGCATAAAATTTCTTCCTGAACTGCTGATTGTAGTCTAGTATATACAAATTGATATAGGTCTAATGCTAGTTTTAATGATTGTTCCGATAGCTAACCTGTTAATTTCAATTTCACTCATAAGCCTGTGTGAGGGTTTTATGCTGCGAGTTCAAAACTAAAGATATCACTATGATTATGTTTTAAGTCTTAAAGCTCTTTTTCATTATTGCCGGCATTGTTGTTGTTTTAGAGTGTGGGCGTTTGTCTCGCACTGATGAGGATAACTTATTGCTTACTTATTTATTGAAAGTTGTCGAGCATGTAGATAAAGTCATTCGGTCGTTGTTGTGATTGTGCATAAACCGAAATGTATTTCAGTAGGCAGAAGCAAGCATCAGAGGGATATTTTTCATAGCACAGTGCAATTGTCTACAGTACTCCTTTTCCTGGAAAACAAAATGCTGCACTGAAGTTCTTTAAGAGCATCCTTTGTAACTTCTGAGTACGGTGTGAAGCAATTGTCATGGAAGCCTCGTGCAGCGCAAGTAAACTATCCGTAAGTGAGGGGTCTCGGTTTATTCCTGCACTGCAAAGGACAAGAGTCCTTGATCTGGTACTGATCGTTCTACTTCGGTTACATATTGCGATCGGCTAAGATGAATGTCGTCTACCACGGTGCGGATGCGTCTTCTGCCACCCACGAGGAACAGTTTGCTGTGGGTTTCGTATGTGGTCCTCTGCTGTTCTTCGATCCTACGTGGTCCCGGTACTCTGAGCGTGGTGTCTGCTACCAGCTCTGGATGGAACTCCGTCGGTTGGGGTCTGATTGTATGCGGGAGCTCACCGGTGGTGATTCTTATAGTTATCCCAGAACATTTTAATTATTGATTGACTTAGTGACTTAAGCTTCATCAATTTGATTGACGCAGAAAACATTTCTGTGAGGTAATTAATGTATGTGGGTACAAACATACATACATACACGATCAACAACAGTATCTAAAATCCGAGGTCGCCGCAATGATAGGCAAACGGTTTAGCTAAAGAACTAATACATTTCAAAATAATTTTGCATAACATTCCAGTCTTTAGATGTTTTTTGCGCTTCATATGATATTTGTGCTTTACTGTTGTCATGGCAGTGGCAGTTGTTTTCTCAACTGCAGAGACTTCTGATTTTCTAGTAACTGAGTGAGTGATATGGCTATTATTGTAAGTAGTAACTTCTATTGCGCCGGTGTCTAATACACAGGGCATCAACCGATGGCACATCAAAACCAAGCCGTAATTAGGTCAATCTCCAGAAGATCAGTCCGTAAGTCTATGGTGGATAAGCAATAATAATAGTAAGGCATTTATGTTGTTGCGTAGAGTGCAGTTTTGAAGTCCTGTGTGATTTTACTGCTATAAGTAGCTTCTGTTGATGGCTCTTCTGTGTGTACTGAAAATTGAGTGTTTGCTGCCATTGCTGCTGCCTTGCGTGAAGCAGCACAAGTAGTTGAGTGCCTGAAGTGGCTTCATTTTAAGTGATCTTTCATGCTTAGGGTTTGCAGTATCTTGATTTGTCAAATCATCGGTCGTTCTTCCATAGCAAATGTATATCAGCAGACAGTTTACATAACTCGGTGACTCTTGGTAACTAACAGCAAAGGAATGTGCATCAGTTTATAAACACTTTCCATCATCTCAAAGGTATATGTACAAGAAAAACAAATCCTAGACATGAATGAGCAAAATGTCATATTCTGCAATGCGGCTTATTGCATAAACCATATATTCTAAGATAAAGTCCTCTTAGCCAGCTGTTCTTTATGATCATAGCCATGTTGTTAGCGTACTGTCACTAAGTAGGCCTACTAGAGCTGAATTTTAGTAAATAGATGAACGGTAATAAATATCATATTAGCTGTTTTGAATGCTGCTGAGAGTCTGTATCTTGCTAAGTAAAAGACAATAGAGAACTTAAGACAACTGAGTGCTTGGTCAACTGCAGTTCTTTACTTCAATGCAGATTCAACAACTAATAGGTAAACAGATTTGGTTGTACAGATGTTGACGTACAGAAAACAATAATAAAGATTGTGACTCGCTTAGGTTAGAGTTTCTAAAACTAAACTCTAAACTAGCTAACTCTCAACCCAAATTAGGACAGAGCATGTGTGTTTAAAAGAGATGAAAACATTCCCTACCTACCAACTGTCATCTTCAAAACAAAGATGATTAAGAAAACAGGAGCAACACGAAAAACTCGGAACATTTTTTCAGGCGCCAACTTAAGACTTAATGCGAATCTTAAACTGTGCAGTTCGTTAGCGTTCGATGTACAGTTATTTCAGCGGTTACTTATCGAAATCTCTAACAAGAACTGATTGTATCATGTTGAAGTTCCTCTTTTATACAGAAAGCAACGATTTGTCTGTTGAGCTAAAAATTATCCCCGATATTATGCAGACAGTAAAATGAATCACCACTAACGTTTGCTGCAGTTATTTTTTTATGTGCCCGGGTGAGGGGTTTCTCATCAGTTTCTCAACATGCAGAGTTTCTTAGGAGAATAAACAATACGCTATTGTCGCCCGATTGCCAAGATATGTAACGACCAGCGTTGCTTCTAAATTATATCGGATACGATGTGACATCATATCGTTTCCTACCAATCATTGCTTGTAGTCGTCATCGCGTTGGGCGATACTCACATGAATTCAACTCTATCAACTTACAGTGCGCCAATGAGCCCTCGACTGCCGTGGTAATGAAAAGCCACGTTTGTTTGCCTACTTATTCACACTCGTCTGCTGCAACGAGAGATCAAGCTACTTGAAGATTTTTTTCATTCTCGGCATCATTAGACAGTTCGGGCATTGTTTTGATTAAACACTATTCCAACTGTTCTTGCCACCGGAAATAATTATGTGCATGCAGATCTCGCCAAAGGCATCGACAACAATCAAACTCTACAAATTCAAATGTGTTGGCTCGTGTGATATTATGCGTTTGTGAAGGGAAGTGATCACCATCTGAGTGCTAGTTCGGAAAAATGTCCAATCTTAAAGAAATCTCTTGTTCTCAGTCTTCACTTTCTACAGTGGTACCATTCTCTCTTCCTTTCTCTTCTTCCAAGCTTACGCTCCCACTCAGTTTTTCCCTCCGACCATCCACTTTTCCTTCTATTCCGTCCAATCGTCTTCTCTCCTTCCATTCCATTCCATTCCTTCTTCCTTTCATCATTCCCTTCCTTTCCTCCAATCACTACGCAGCCCTCTATTCCTCCTTTCTCTGCCTCGCATCCATCTCTCTGCCATCTCTTTCTCTTCTCTTTCTTCTTTCTTCGTGCTCTTACGTTATTTCCCTAAGTGCAGGAGTTTCTCTAAACAGTCCATAGGCCAATCGTCTAATTAGTATCGTTTCATTCATCGACAGCGCCATTCATCTGGCGACCATGCAAGCCATTAAGGGCAAGTTCGGCTTATCTTCTAGCGCTTCGTTAAGTCAGAGGAGTTGTCGTCCAAACAGACACGGAATGAAGAACACGATCTGATTACCAGCAAACCAGCAAACGAGAGAGGTAATAAGACTGAAGAACTGGTGTGTTTAGGTGGTCGTGAAGAAGCTGCCAGCGCTCGTGAATAAGCTAGTGCCCTGCGCTTAGCTTTAGAGAAGCGCTTTATAAATCGGAGTCTACGGTTATGATTACGATTAAAGTGGAATGTAAGCGAATTGGATCGTTCAGTGTAATCTTTGATTCGTTCAGACAGCTTAAGGCACCTAATCTAATATTCAAAGTCATTGGTCAATCAGTAAATTTTCAGAAAATCAACGATTTGGTAATGTGATGAAATAACAGACTGAGATCGTCTCACAGTGAAGCAGCGTTTTTGAAACCAGTCGAGCTAAGGAACTTTGTAAGGATGTTAGTATTTCACTTGGCAATTGTTTAAAGGTTTCTTAGTTTTATCCAAATCCTGCCATCATAATGAGTAAGTTACGAAACTAGAGAGCTATAGGGCCAACGCCTATCTACGGGAAATTGATACTTCTCCATATCACAATTCTGCTCGTGTCATCGTTGATCAACATTTCGACAGATTATGTCATCTGAATGCAGAATTTCCTTACTAATTACGGACATGCTGAAGTTTTTGGATTTTGCCAAGGATTTCGTAAGTTTAGAAGGGTTTTTGTTCGCAGTTCGACTTGTGCTACGTGACTGAATCAGGCCCATCCTTCTGATGTGTAGTCGAGTCTGGAACATACGGACCGTGTACGTCACCCTTAGATAGGTTCTGAGAAAGAACATGGAGATATTATAACACGAATTAGAAAATAACATATTTTACGAGGAGAGTTGCTCCTAAGTTTTATAAGATACGATGTGACATCAGATCGTTTCCTTCCTAACATTGCTAAAAGTCGTCATAGCGTTGAGGCGGAACTCACATGCACATATATGAACTTACAGCGCACAATGGATCAGCTCATTTTTGGTAAATGTGAAGCCACGTTTGATAGGTTACTCAGATAATAGTGTCTGCATCAACCAGAGATTCAGCTTCTTGCTGAAGTGTTGGTCTTCGGTTTCTCTAGACAGTGCGGGTATTGTGTTAGTTGCAACTTACAGCAGTTAAACGATACCCAAAGGAAATAACCAGACGAACTCGCTCTCTAAAAACGGATGGTGCCAAAGGCTATGTTCTAAGTAAGTAAGTGAGTAAGTAACCTTTTAATCATGCAAGTCAAGCGCTTATATTTTACAAAAAAATAGACAGTTGATGTAAAATTGTACTGTCGTTGGATCATGGAGAGCCCAAAATGGCCCATTAGCTGCTACTATGATCGCTTCTGACGCTCGCTTCAAGATGGTAAACTGTTCGAAGAATGGTGAGTTCATTGGTAGCAGATAAAGCAAAATCTACATATTCGAAGCATATGCCTCGATAAGACCACATTTGCGATATTCTTTGCAAGAAATGTTGTGTTGCTGGAATCATTATAAGAGAGTTCCGTAGGCTTAAAGGAGAAGCAAGTGGTGGAGATCTCGGACTTTTTGTTTTTAGTTGTTCCCAGTGATGTGGCGGATGCCATGCGGTGATGGTTGCAGATGCTATTGAAATCCCTAGTGTATTTGCCCGTCATACTATTTACAAACACTATAGCATTTTCAAGTTTTGAGACGTCGTGTGGACTGTTCCTTACCCTCAACTTGCCGTCAGATCGTGTGCCATAATGAGAGAGTGATGCCGGGAGGAAGGGAGGGACAGAGGTATGGCGGGAGGGAGGGAGGGAGATAGGCAGAGACAGACTTACTAACAGCTGTTCGTCTGTCTATCAATGTCTCTGTCTGTCTATCTGGCCGACCTGTCTGGAATGCGCTGTCTCCTTTTGCTCGCTCTCAATTCCAATAGGTACCCCTCATCCCTTTTGCCATCCTCAAAACTGATTTCTTCTCTTGTGGCCTTGCGAACTGGGAGCGCCTCTACACGGTTCACCCTACTGGAGGCGCTATACAAATGTTTGAAACAATACGATGGAATATTTAATGCGTTTTTCAGTCGGAGTCGTTGGAAGACATACGGAAAATACTTTATCAGAGATTTTACGAATACAACTCGTTTCTTAAACTTAGTTTTCACATCCTATTGACACCCTCATCATTTCTACATTCAGGCAGGAGGTAAACTATTTTGTAGGTATACCAATTATTCCATATGATTTTCTGGGTCGAGTATGTGCTGACTCGAATTTGGAATCAAACTGCAGTAGAACCATTTCATCCATGACTTGTGTCCTTTAGCTCTGTAGAGAATGCTGTTTACATGCCATAAAATTGGAAGCCCTGGTTTGAAATGGCTCAGTTTAATCTGTCTTCTAGCATGTACCATGTATGCGCTATTAGCTCACTATCAGATAATGCTAGCATTGAAATACATCCACTTTAGATCAAATTCTCTCCGTGTTTTCGCAAATAGCAGACATTAATTCAGATACATTTGACAGAATATATCAGCATATATTTGAAGAAAAGAAACAAAGGAAAATTATATAAAGTAAAAGTACGCATCGTCGATGTCTGATGGCATATCGTACACATTGCAGGAATAGCAAATCTTTAACTCCAGACACTATAATGTCAGCTAAAGTAAGGTATATTAATGGGACTAGAATATCCGTATACATTTTGGCAACTAAATGTTGTTAGCGCGAATAAGACAGCAAAGGAGTTGATTAATCATTCGTTGTCATAAGTCGAGTCTAAAGAATTCACAAATGCTTCGTATTCATAGTTGCCTCTCAAGCTAGTGTTTGCTTGATGCCCAAATGAGCACCTCTCCGTAAGAAGTCGCAATGAACTGCTTTTTCCTTGTGTCGTAAAACAACTTATGATGCAGAATTCGACCCATTTGACTCCATTTAAGAGTTCTCGTATAAAATAGATATATGTTATCAAGGACGTTTTCAGCCACCAAAAGATTGTTGTCTGTATCCCAAAACAATCGCACAGACGGTCTATAGCCGCTCGGAAACACACGGATAATCTGCCCATCAGTGCTTATGAAACTTACATTAGGCCTAATTATAGAACTCTCTTCTGAGCTGATTATGATATTATAAAGATCGGTTAGGTTCCAGTTATTACTAAGATCAGTTAGGTTCCAGTTTCCAGTACTCTGGTCAAACTGGTATACGTCCCCACTGAACATTTCAACCGCAAAAGTACTTCTGTTAAAACCGTAAAACAATTCCACATTCTTCAAACCAACTGTTTCTCTGAGCTTAAACTGACTGATAATTTCCCCGCCAGCGCTCAAGAAACTTACACATAAACGATATCTCTCTTTTAGGTTGTGGCTGACGATGAATTCTCCATTAGGTTTCTGAATGGCCTGAAATGGACCGAAAAAGTTGCTGGGAAGTGAAACACTTCTTACAAGTTCCGCGTCTTCATCGTAAATCTCCAAACACGGCACACCATTAAAGGGTCTCAGCACCAGTAGATGATCATCATTGGCTACTGACAAACTGAAAATGTCGCCTAATTTCGACAACCATTTGTCAACTTTATTGTTATCCATGTCTATCTTCCAGATGCAATCGACTCTCCAGTCACTTACGTATAAAGTGTTTGTCCTCTCAACGCCAACCATGTAGCGAGGCCGTCCAATCTCTTCTGCGACAGTAATCATTAGCAGATCGTGCGGAATGCTGTCATCGTAAACTTGTATATTCACTATGGGATAGTGGTCACACAGTACGTAGATAAACTTCTTTACCCGGATCACATCACAGGGATAACATAAAGGTAGATCAAATTTCGAGTTGAAGCTGAATGTGTAAACTGCAATTTAGAACAACATAAAGTATGAAGTTAAACTATTTCTGGATGTAAAAACTGTGGCAGCCAGTTGGGATAACGCTTCGGATTTGAATCCTTGATTGTCACATAAAGTGTCCAGCTGTCGAACTTCTAAGGAATAGCCATTCCCTCGCTGCTGTGATCTCGTTTATCAACCTCAACATAAAGCAGAACCTCCCGAGAAAGGCATGTTTTGCAGGCGACGTGCAATTGTCTACTGCACAACTTTAAAATGATACGCATTAACTTAATCCGTGGAATGGAAACGGTCAGTTTCTAATCAAGGACCACTATTTAGAGTCAGATCGCCACAGCCCAATGAAAATTTATTATTAATAAACCACAAAACGACTGCATTTCATGATAAATTAGGTAGCAATTAGCTCACATGAAAAAGCAATTGGAATTTAACCGTTGACTATATAGATTCACGAGCTGATTTCAGTGCATTAACTGCTGTAATTCAACCAGTCATTCATTCATTCATTCTTTCAGAGCCTTTGTATAGCGCCCAGCCGAAACATAGACTTTGCAGCTCTTTCAGCCCAGCGAAAGAGAATCGCTTTAGCTGTTGACGCATCCATTACCCGTCGTTGTGGCGATGGTTAATGTTGAGGTTACTGCAAAGTCTTGAGAATGCTTATATGTCACCGTAATGAATTGTGCAGCTGTAGCGATGGGTGTTGTTTTGCTTTGCGTAGTACACAGTCTGCCGCATCAAAAAGAAAAACCAAAGAAGACCTCCTACACCGTAGGTCTTGGCATTTTGTAAATGGAGTCGTTAGCTCCAGAGATATAAATGTCATGGTAGGTTTAATAAATCATTCGCGTCTAAGAAATCAAACGAAATTTCGTAAGTATAAGTAAGTATTCTCTTCATTTAACTGGTTGCAGGAGATTAGCACTCCAGTGTACATGCATCAAAATAATACAGTACAGAATACAACAGTTACATAAACAGCATCACAATCAATAAGAATACAGCATTCTCCCAATGCAATTTTTCCTCATGTTATTTGCATAATTCAGAGAGTCTTGATTACTAACAGCGAAATAATTCATATCAGCAAAATTAGCTGTCAATTATCTGTTAATTAAAAATAACTCAAACGTGTATGCACAAGATATTACAAACATTAACCATGAAATAAACGTAATGTCTTAGCCCATAGTCACCTACTCTGTAACACGTATAATGCTTAATCCAACGAATATGGGAACAAGTCCACCTATGGTCTCTGCCTGAGAGTCAGCAATTAACAACTTAAAGGCGCTCGGCGATATAGGTACAGGTCAGGGCTGTAGTGGTAAAATTTGAGGTGAGTATACGCTACCGGCCAGTTTTCCGAAGCAAATTAGAGGTGAGTATACGCTGTAGTATTTTAATGTAAATAAATAAAAAAATTTGTGAGGTGAGTATACGGTCTCTAGAGGTGAGTATACGCTGTATACCCGCGTATACCCTCGACTACAGCCCTGGTACAGGTCCAGTGTCCACGATATCTGGTCACATCACTTAAACAAGCATGACCTCAAAAGTTGTACAGTACACAAGTATGGATAATTAAAAGGTTCAGTTTTCAAAATTAATTGGATCATTTTACCTTAAAGAGTAGGCCTATATTCTTAAGAGTCGTATACAGGCCAGTAGGCCTATTTTAGCTTATGAAAACACGTTAAGCAACTAGTAGGTGAAATAAATTATGATTGTGACTCGCTTACCATTTGAATTTCTCATGGGATTCAACTTTAAAATAATCCACTTCAACACAGTAGATCATATTGTATTGTATCAGTGGCGGCGCCACGATTTGAAAAGTGGTACGGCAAATTAGAGGGTCTGGGTAAAAGTGTACGGTAAAATTATGTTTTTTCCGTAAAACCTTAAAAAGTGGTACGGCAAAAGCCTTACAACAAACATAGGCGGCGCCGCCACTGTATTGTATTGTATTGTGTTGTATATGGCCATTTATAAAGCGCCTTTCGCGGTATAGACCATTCAGAGGCGCTCCCAGTGCGCGAGACCCCGAGAGAAAAAGCAGGATTTAGGGTGAGAAAAAGAAGAACCAACGCTACCAGAGAGAATGGTGGTGCGGACAGAAGGAGGAAGTCGGTTCCAAAGTGAGGGACCTATGCAGGCAAAGGATTTGGACTGAGCCATAGTAGTCCTGACACGAGGAACTAAGAGGTCAAGACGATCAGAAGATCGGAGAGGACGCAGCGAAGCAGCAGAATGAGGCCGTTGAATTAGATCACATAAGTACTGTGGAGCAAGACCCAGTTGAGACTTAAGCACAAGAATAAGCACTTTGAATTGTATACGGGCAGAGAGAGGGAGCCAGTGGAGTTGTTCAACCATTAAGGTGGAGATATGAGAGAACCGAGGGAGGCGGGCAATGAGTCTAGCAGCAGCATTGAGTACGGATTGGAGAGGAGAAAGACGGTTCTTGGGAAGCCCAATAAGGAGAGAATTACAGTAGTCAATCCGAGAGCACACGAATGCATGAACATATGTATTTCTTGTACATTATACTTACTCAGTGTCAGCTTCAAAAAGATGATGACTAAGAAAACAGGCGCAGAAAGAAAACCTCGGAACATTTTGTAGTACGACAGTTTAGCCTAAGGCCTGATGCGAATCTTAAACTGTGAAATTTTTGAAGTTCGATAGGAAGTTAGTCAAAGCTTTCACGATCAAATTCTAATATGGAAAAGGCCGACAGTAATTCGTGCAACCTCGTTGTCCAATGGTAAACAACGAGTGGCTATTGGGAGAGCAAAGAGCCAATGGCCGGCGTGGGGACGGAGACCGCTTTGAAACTGGTGCCTGCGGAAATTTAGCTTCATGTAGAAGTATAGGTTCTAGGTTTCATTAGACAATGCGGGTATTGTATTAATTTCGTCTTACACATTGTCAAGTTAAACGATACCCAATGCGTCTTTGAGAGATTCTTTAGAGCCATTCTTCTTCCGGTTCTCTGCCTCAGGCAGGTTCGAACGTCCGACGTCGCCACTCCTCCGTGTGCTAAGACCGAAGGAGTGGCCACAGACAAAGATTATGCAGGCCTACCAATTAAACTCACTGCGAATAAGCGAGCCTTATAAATGTCTAGCTTTAGTCATAGTGCGAAACTTAAAACGCTGATATTCGTTGGCGTTCCACAGCAAGTTAAGACGTTCACAATGGAGGTATCTAACTAGAACTGACCAATTTCGTTGGAGTTTCTTTTATTACGGAAAATGATAATTCGGCTATTGAGTGAAAATGAATCTTGAATTGTGTTGTCAATGAACTTGTGGCTAATAATATTTTCTTATGTTTATCTTTTGCTGGTGTCAGTTGAAGCTGAGTAAATGGCAGCTCTGTCTTTGGAAACCGTAAACCAACACTCCCACCACCACCAGCTGAAACTCTGGTGGAAGCAGACACTATAGTGAATAAGTATCCTACTAAACGTGCTTTCATCTTAGCCAATGACTGATTTGATCCAGAGAGCATTATACTGAGCGTGGCCAATGTCTATTTTGCGGCGTCACTGATGGGCAAGGCGACGCTCAAGCGGTTTCCCATCATAGGGAGATTCTGAGAATGAGCAGGGAGATATTTTGTTGCACGAATTCTAAGATATTTTACGATCAGCATTGCTCCTAAATTATGTCAGATGTGATGCGGTGAAAACCTATGTGTGAAAATGTCTGCTTGACGGCAAAGTTGTTCAAATGATGGGTGAAAACTGAGTGCTTATTCCGCGCCGCGTCGGGCGAAAGTTCTTATTCCGGAGAATTCTGAGAAACTTATGGTCGAGCCATATATGCCAATAATTGTGGGCTGGACTTTAACTTCCGCCGAGATATTCTTCAAGCCCAATACAGCGCCTAGTACAATTGCGGTCATCTGTATGTTAGTTTGGCAAATGTCCTTTGTAAGCGAAATTGTTTCTTCTCACTGTTACTTACACTTTTCCACCGCTGTCCCATCCTCTCTTCCACGTTTACTCATCTCACTCACGCCATCCATTCTAGTTTCATCTCTCTTCCTCCAACCGACCATCTATACTTCCTTCCCTTCCGTACATATCTTCTTCTCTCCTTCATTTCCATCCTTCCCCTCCATTTCCTTCCTCCCACCGATGCACTCTAAGACTTCCTCTTTTCTTCCTTTTCCTACCTTATATCAGTCCCTCTTCCCATCTCTCTCTCTCTTCCTTCCTTTTCCTCCTTTCCTTCCATCTCGGCCTCGCTAGCTCCTTCATTCCATCTATCTCTCTTTCTCCGTTCTACAAAAACAAGCTATAATCCAGCCTCTGTCTTCTCGAATTTGTCCAGAGGGCCAGAGTTTCTGTAGACATTTAATAGGAAAATGTGTTTAATTAGTATTAGTTACTTCGCCAATATGCAACAAAGGCGTATTCATAAGAGTTGCGTCAAGTTAGAGGAGTTGTCCTTAACTGTATACCACATGTAGAAAAGATTCGGTTACCACGAAACTAGAGATTTGACGCAACGCTCATGAATCGGTTGGTGCCCTGCGCTTGGCTTTCGAGTGGCGCTTTATAAGTTTTGAGATTACGATTACGAAGACGAAGACAGAAAACTGTTAGGACGCGGTGTGTTTAGATTGATAAAAATGGATAGAGGGTCGATTGCATTGCATAACGTAAGATTTGATTCGTCCATTCAACCTAAGGCATCTAAATAAAATCTGATATAATAGTAACTGGGCAATCAGCAATATTTCAGAAAATAATAATATAATAATAATATTCGCTACCTCTAGCTCTTCACGCCAGTGATGTTACCACTACTCTATGGACCCCCCACCCCCCAAGGCAATGATTTCAAAATATGATCTGAATGGCGTGAGACAAGTTTGATTCAGCCTCTGAGATTTTGAAAGGGTAATTGCTTCAAAAGAGTCACCCGAAATAGAAACTAACATGGTAATATTCATTTACCAATGAGGGACTTCTTGGCGGCAGCGTCATCGTCTGTTGTGAGCGCTATCACTCGTCATCTCAACACCCTACAGACGAAACTTGGTCCAGAGATTCTGCACATCCGTGCCGTCGTTCAACTGCCGACACCTGCCCGTTAGTTGGGTCCACGTGTGTGCGTGGGACCGCCACCGGTGACTATTATCTTATACTGTGCATAAGTTGCTAACTGATGCAATAGTGAAGTTCCTAGGGGCATTTAATTTAGTTAATTTTATTTAAGAATCATTTTTCTTATCAAAAGAGACAAAATGTCTTTTCAGCATAGCGGAATTTGATATTTCAAAGGTAGGCCCTATACACTGAAAATTTACTTAGACGAATGAGTATTTCTTTGTCAGTTCACCATATGTATCTTAAATCCGTAGCTAGACACAAATATCTGGTTACGTTAGAAATCTTGGTCAGATGACGATTTCGTTGCCTCTTTTAACCAGACTATTTTGTTCAGTGAGAACACGTTATCCGCGAGAGTCAAATCTTTCGCACAGAAGAACGCCAAGGTCGCGTGCGATACGACTTTGCTGTTCCCAGCCTTGAAACTCATTATTCTAGTCTTCTTGTCTATGTGCTATCTATGTGCTAATGCCATCGTTTAAAGTCTGCTATTCCGGTACTGCGTTTCTCAGTCGGATTCAGGCTTAGAGATTTAACGAACTGAGTTTTCAGAGGCAAATGACATCATTATTATTTTAACCGCCAAGAAGGACATGAAACATTCTATAGGTTTACCATTGTCGACACACATTTATTTAGCACTAATTCAATTAAACTCTTAGCAGCATGACCAACCCACCATAATAATCCACAATCATGAAATGAAATCCATCCTCCGGAATATACTGGATGGCTTTGGCTACCTACAGAACTAAAGAATTGGAAAGAAAGTCTTCGGTCGTTATCGTCTTTCCAGCCTTGAAACGCGGTCGTTATCCTGTCTATATATCTGGTCTCGTCTGACGTGTACCAAGCTACATATACTTTACATTTGGATGGCGTTCAAGCAAGTACTTCAGGGGCGATATTCCGAATGCCAGTTGTAATTAAACCTAGTTTTCAGAATCAGCAGAAACCATCATTATTTCCAGACACAGGTCTACATCTAGGTAGGAGTCGAACCATTAAGCATTCCCTGCGATGTTCTGGGTAGATTATACGATAATTATTAACATTTGGAATCAAACAACTGCAATAGAGCTAATTTCCACGTGTCCTATAGATCTTGCGATAATACTCTTGAAACACTTTGCCCCTGGGTCCGACAAGGGTCAGTATAATCGGTTCCGGTCCACTATTCCGGGGGTCCGCTATTCCGGGGATCCGCCGGAATATACATACATACAACATACATACATGCATACATACATGCATACAAACATGCATACATACATACATACATGCATGCATGCATGCATGCATGTATGAATGTATGCGTGTATGTATGTAGACATACAAATATGTATGTATGCATGTATGTATACATACATACATGTATGGATGCATGTATGTATATATAGTGGTCATACATACAGTCATCCATTCATTCGGTCGTGCACATAATGTGTCTGTTGCATGCGAGCTGTAGGTAGGAAGGCTCAGCTATCATCATCATCAGCACAAGTCACTTATGTATTAAGAGGCATGTTTTGGGAAACGAGGAGAGAGAAGGGAAGAACGAGAAACGAACGACGGTGGTAGGAACAACAACAGTGTGTAGTGAGTGAATTGAGAGTGCGTGTAGGTGAATCGAATATTAACTATTGTAGTCAACGTAGTTAATTGCAAGTTAACAATAAAGTAAATATTAAATTAATGAGTGTTATCTATCAACGAAGTAGCCAACAACGGCCGCTTCAGGGTCACCATAACCTGTAATAATAAAAACTACACATTCAGCAATTCGTCTAATCACCTAGTGGACCATTGGTAAACCGCTGAGGAGTAGGCCTCTTCCTAACTTTCCCCGTCATGGTTCGTTTAATGTGATATTCTCTCTTCAAGCAATCACTGACATCCTCTTCAGCTATCCATTCGGGCTTGAGAGACCTATTCTTAAAAATCACTCTATAGAATCTTTTTTTATTAATGAATTTCATTCCACTAATTTGCTCCGCTTCAATCCATGGAGAATGCTCAGTCACAACATCAGATACTGTTGCTGGGTCGACAACTGCGTCAGTACCCTGTGAAGGTTGGACCTGTAAGGTAGGCGTAACCTGTAAATCTTGTTCATAATCCCTTCTATCAACATAACGCCTCAATCTATCAACATTGACTGGGTGACGTAACAGTTTGTTAGTCAAGGCGTGCCGTAGTAAGTAAGTAAATGGAGCAACCTGAGACGTAATGTAATAAGGTCCAACGAATTTCTTATACAACTTTGGCTTCTTGCCAACTGGCGTAACAGGATTAAAAACCCAAACTTGATCACCAACTGCGTAATCTGAAGAACTAGTCCTAAGATCATAATTCTTCTTATTGCGAGCTTGCAAAACTACAGTCTCATCCACAGCTTGCTGTCTAGCCATTTCCAGTGCATTAGCAATTCTCCTGACATACTCATGAGTAGTCTCTGGTTGATCAGACAAACCCATCTGTTGATCCACTGGGAATTTAAAATCTCTGCCAAACAACAAGAACGCAGGACTGTGCCCTAAATTTGCACTCGTTGTTGCGCGAATAGAATACAGAATGGCAGGAATAAAAATAGGCCAGTCAGTCTCATCTTTACAGTGGAGTCTCAACATTTTCCAAATAGATCGATTCACAACTTCGCAAGCGCCATTACATCTAGGATTATAAGAAGCTGTGTGAATCCTTTTAACACCAAATAATGATGATTATTCGGTCACAATTTTACTCAAAAAATTAGCTCCTCGATCAGACAACAAGGTTTCAGATGGACCATATCTAGTAAAGATTTCTCGATACAGGGCCTCAGCAATAGTCTGAGCCGTCTGATCTTTCAGCATAACCATCTCCGGGAATCTTGTAAGAGATTCGACACAAAGAAGAAGGTAACTTGACCTTGCTCTCGAAGCCATACTTAAGTAACTTACTGTTATCACGTTCCTTGTGGTTATGGTTTTGGTTCTGATTTTTCGGAAGGTTTATCGCCGTTGTTGCAAGTCGTCGGTTGTTCAGCCTGTGTGTTTAACCATGCATATTTTTAACATAGAAGCTAAAGTTGTTATTCCTTGGTATAAGTTGCGTTATGCATTAGGAGATTATGATGTTGTCGCTTTGAATGCTATTTCTAACATTAGTCTTTCTCGTCATTGTTCTGGTCGTCAGTTACGTTTTCAGTGGAATATTACAGCTTTACATAAACCTTCTCAGATTCGAGTGTTGTTGCCACAGTCCTTATCTATTTCTTACTGTTTGGCTCGAAAACTGGACACTATTATTGGCCCTAACAAACGTTATTCTGTTCAACTGTATATCTCTAGTTTGGAATTCAATGTTCCGCTTGAGTTGCAACAATAATCAGTGTTGTTGTTTACCTTGAATTTCTGCTTGTTGATTGAACTATTCGTCGATTGATTGCTATCGTTTAGTTCTAGTTGCTTATCTTGCTGACGCTTGTATTATCATGTTCTACTTGTTTGTATTGGGATGACGATTTTTATGGTTACATGGTTATATTTCGGTACTTTATATGGTTATTGTGTTGTGATCGTTAATGGTCATATAGTGGTAGTTATGAGTATTGTGTTATATTACGTTAGTTTCTCATGTCGTGCTTACTATTTGATTGCTATTTCGATTGTTATTGTCACTGCGTTCGATTCACCGCACGGGGTCTGATAGAATTATGGACTGATAGACTGTTTGTATTAGTATTCTTCACTGTTGGTTATTCGTTATTTTGTTGAGGGGTTTAACGGGAAAAACCCGTGGCTCGTGTTTTTTTTATAAGGATGGTCATATAGTGGTCATACATACAGTCATCCATTCATTCGGTCGTGCACATAATGTGTCTGTTGCATGCGAGCTGTAGGTAGGAAGGCTCAGCTATCATCATCATCAGCACAAGTCACTTATGTATTAAGAGGCATGTTTTGGGAAACGAGGAGAGAGAAGGGAAGAACGAGAAACGAACGACGGTGGTAGGAACAACAACAGTGTGTAGTGAGTGAATTGAGAGTGCGTGTAGGTGAATCGAATATTAACTATTGTAGTCAACGTAGTTAATTGCAAGTTAACAATAAAGTAAATATTAAATTAATGAGTGTTATCTATCAACGAAGTAGCCAACAACGGCCGCTTCATATATATATACATGTATGTCTGCATGTATGCATGTATGTATGTATGTATGCATGTTTGTATGCATGTATGTATGTATGTATGTATGCATGTATTTATGTTGTATGTATGCATATTCTGGCGGATCCCAGGAATAGCGGACCCCGGAATAGCGGACCCCCGGAATAGTGGGCCGGTACCGTATAATCTGTCTTGTAGCATCTTGTAGCATCTGTCATCTATGTGAGTTTGAACGGTCCCGATATTTAGGCAATGCTGTCAGTTAAATACATCCACTGCTAGAAACGATCCACTTGTTTGTGCTCTCCGCTAGCAGATACTTATATCAAGAACACATTTTACAGGTATTAGTAAATGTTTTGGAAAACAAACAAAAGTTTGTGACAGAGATAAAAAAAAATACGCTTCATAAACGTCTGATGACATGCTTATCCTTACTACTAATCATTCAGTCACCGACACATGGCCTTCATTTCATTTATTTGTTTCCAGTCAGTTCTAATAACTAACAATGTTGTGACTATTTCTACAATTCTTTAATTTAAAAAGCAACTGTAGGTCTATGTCAGTAGTGAAACTGAGCTAAATAGTTTTTTCACATGTTTTAACCCAGTCAGGCATCCAGCCGCAGCCCTTCTTGAGCAGGTTTACGGCACCCTTGGTTGGGAAACACTTCTTCTCAGAAAATTGACGACAGCTCAACTCAGATATATTGTAGCTCGGTAAAAAGACTTATAGACACTCATCTAACTATGTGTTGATATTGAGGATAAGACTGCGATGGACCCGATTGACCAAACGTTCTCATAATCATAGTCTAAGAAATGTCGCCAATGTTTCACATACATGGTTACCTCTTGAGGTTAGTTTTTGTTCCATGTCAGAGTATGCACACTTGTCCCATTCCTAAGAATGAACTGCCTTCTCTTTCTGTCGTAATTCAACCGAAAACGATAAGGAGGACAAAAACGATCAACAAGTTTCCAATCAAGAGTAATCAGGTCAAGCAGATATATGTTCCCAGTGCATGTTTCAACCGCCATAAGAATATTGCTGGATGTATCCAGGAACAATCTCGCAGGCGAAATACATCTTTTGTCTGTGAGACGAAATTGACTGATAATTTGCCCATCGAAGCTTAAGATACTTAAAAACCCCTTTCTGAGTCCGTGGCTTGCTAACCTGTGGCTGACGATGAATTCTCCATTGGAGTTCTCAACGACAATGACTGGACGTCTGAACTCATTGGGAAGTGAAATGTTTCTCAAGAGTTTCGCGTCTTCATCGTAAATCTCCATAAACATCTGATCTCCCAAAAAACTCAGCACCAGTAGATGATTATCATTGGCTGCTGACAAACTGTAAACTGATCTCACTTCCGACAACCATTTGTCAACTTTATTGTTATTCATGTCTATCTTCCAGATACAATTGGACATATCGTCCAAAACGTATAAAGTGTTCGTGTTTTCAATGCCAACCATTTCGCTTGACAAATTATTCTCTTCTACAACAGTCATCATTATCAGATCGTGCGGAATGCTGTCCTCGTAAGCTCGTATAGTCCCTGGATAAGGATATTCAGGTAAACATATAACGTAGATAAGGTCCCTTAGTTTGGTCACACTTTCAGGCGAGCAGAGAAGTAGATCAAACTTCGAGGTCAAACTGATGGTGCCAACTGCAATTGAAAACGACGCAAAGTATGAAATGATAATGTTTCTAGAAGTAAAATCTGGTAACCAAGTGGTATTTCATCTAGAATTCGAGTCCTTGGTTGTCAAGGTTTTAGTGTAGTGGTCAGCGCGATGAAAAGAGGGAGTTGCAATTGTCATGAACACTTTGGAAATATGCGTCCGGTCCGCCAGTAGAGCCGCTCACAGCGCTCAGTATCTAGAAGGCAATGGCTCGGCGCGTCTAACCAACCTGCGCGTGACTCTCCATTCCGAGTCGAATCAGGGTGCGGTCGAACTAATGCCTGAGCGTAAGAAGCGCAGAGGAAGATGATCGTCAATGATGGGGCGAAGAGTGGGGTCGTAGAGGGGGACTAGCGCGTGAGAGATTCTCTTCAGAGATTCTCCAAACAGGCAGAGTTGACTGTCGCAGAGTCTTCCTCTGCCCAACAGAGAATTCAGTTCAAAACCATCACCCTCGTGCGCAACTGCCTCACAGGGTCTGCTCCGTCTTACCTAATGAATTTCTGCACCCCGGTTTCTTCCTTGCCTGAGATGGCCTCCTTGCGATCCTCGGCCCGTGGCCTTATGGTTGTTCCGCGTATGCACTCCTCCACGGCCCAATCCAGGAGCTTTGCCTATGTGGGTCCTTCACCATGGGACAGTCTTCCCCAGCCCTCCGCCAAGAGCTTCTTGTCCTCTCTCCTCTTCAGTTCCGTAGACGCCTGAAAACCTATCTTTCTACCGGTTTTGGCAGTGCGCATCACCATCGAGAGCGCCGCTGATTTGAGTGGCGCTGTATAAATGTTCAATTACAATTACAATTGCAATTACAAGATGCTGCTGTGCAGCGAATAAATTATTGTTATGTTCTTATCGGTCAAGCATTATTCAAACGCCTAACGGCGTCAAGCAAACGGATTAGCCACACTTAAGCAGATCAGATATAACTTCAAATAAGATAAAGATGATTTTGAACAGCATTTGGAATCCTACCTTCTGATGTCATAAATGGTTGGGAATCGCATGTTTTCCAATCATCGAAAGTTTCTGTCGGTGCTTGATATTTTCTGCTTGTTACGTTAGTGACTCGTTTGGCTGTGAAGATTTGCGCTGTTTTATGAGGTGTAGTTTTGAAGTCTTGTGTAGTTTTTCTGCTAGAAGTAGCTTCTGGTGATGGTTCATTTGCAGTGTGTAGTGAAACTCGAGTGTTTGTTGCTAACGGTGCTGCATTTTGTGCTGCATTATGTAATGTGGGCAAAGTAGTTTCAGGGTTTGAAGTGTCTTCTTCGTCAGTGATTTTCGGTGTCATTGGACTTTCATTTGTCAAACCGTCGGTCGTCCTTCCAAAGCAAGTGTTGGTCAATTGACAGTTTTCATAACTCAACGAATCTTCACCTACATCAAACCAATATACATATTCAGCTAAAAATATTTCAGCATCTAACCCGTTTATGCACAAGATGGGCCTACTAAAATCGTGTCCATGAAATGAACATAACTAAATATTCTCTGACGTGTTGAATCATAACTTATCCACTGATGATAACCAAGTCCGCGCTTAGCAACTCCTTATTACAATTGTATGCAGGTGATCATGAAAGGCTGCCACTGTCACTGACAGTGGTCTGTCACTAAGTAGCTTAATGGACTTGTAGCATCGACCTACATAAACTTATCATAAAATGCTGTAAGAAGTTTATCTATCTCCTGTTAAAGGGAATAAGAGAATTCTAGATGTCAGCGCATTTTTGAGAGCGGCTGTAGTTCAGTGTGGGAGATTCCATTGTTGATTAATTCGCTTTGCAACAGGGTCGTACATATATATATATATATATATATATATATATATATATATATATATATATATATATATATATATATATATATGCAGGCTATATATATGTATATATTACATATATTATATAATATATATATATATATAACGCTTGAAAGTGTTTACTTGGCTAGGCGCTGGGCTGGCAATAATTAGTTGCTTGCTCAGATGTTAGGAGGCTCATGTTCGAGGGCCCGCAACAGATTAGGCTGATAGAGTTTGTTTTAAGTTCCTGTAGAGTGCTGACTCTACACTATATAAGAGAATTAGTTTCAGAAATCGTGTGTGAATTGCAAAGAAAATAGCGTGCTAAACTGTTGGGACTGTGTTTTCATGAAGACCTAGTGACAGCAACGCTATACTTTTAATTCAGCTACCTATACGTAAACAGTTAAGTAGGCGAAGTAGACGAAGAATATGACAGTGTCAGTAGA